>CAKAOH010033870.1:0-84659 GCA_916701665.1 Sebastiscus tertius
ATATATATATGAAAAGCGTAGCATTCGAAGATGGATTTGGAGGTTGATTACCATGGCAACGGTTGAAGCAAGCATCCGGGTCAGCCTTTGCTGATACAGACACCAGCTCAGAGCGTGACTGTGATTCATCGCCTGCTTTAATCTTCTTTTCAACTGCGTTTGTTGACTCCATCATTCCGGTTTATCGCTAAAGTTTATTTTTTGACTGCCTGCTCCCACCCGCAGCAAAGTTAAAACCGCCCGCTCCTCTAAATGCAGTCACAAACACACACACTTCCTCACTGCCGCACATCAACACAACTCATAGCAAATACCCTAAAGCTGCCGTTTTTAAAGTACCGGTACTAATAAAATGGGGTATCATACCGTTTTTAACGGCAGGGTATTGCGATACCGTTCTAGCATCGGTTTACCGTGGAACCCTATTATTCGCACACACATGCGTCATCTAACATCAGCTTTCTGTGTAAAAAGAAAAAGTGTCAGGGGAAGGTAAATTGCATTCAGAGAGACGTGTGTGGGTTGATACAGGAGGTGTTTTTTAATTAGAATATTTACTGAATCATTTTAGTCCTAAAGCAGGTTGTTGTTGTTAGATTGTGTCCTGGAGGAAATAACTTTTTTTTCAATTTATGGGCCTCCTTTTGTCAGAGGAATGTCATCGGAGGTAGAAAAGATAATGAATGCGGTACAGTCAGCGCCGCGAGCTGGTAGCTGAACATCATTTATTTACAGCAGTATATAGAGGGTAGTTGGTGGAGATTGTTTTTGGAAAAGCCTTTTTATATGACTGGTTAGGGGTAGATTCTGTGCGGAAAAATGTATCCCAGATGTTGCACCTTATGTGATGTGCGTATGTCATGGCAATTAGGTGTGTGTGTTCTGGTAACAAACATGGAGGTCAATTGGCGACCAACACCTGGTCCTCTCCTGGTGAGTTGTTTCCTAGGTGATCGTCTGTATTCGCCGTCACCAGCCCGTGGGAAATCAGCTCCTGTTTGAAGAGACTCCCTTTGCGCTGATTGGGCTTTCGCCTGCTTGATCTGCGTGGAAGTACCTTGTTGATTTGACGGGGCCTTTGTTGCGGTGGAGCTGAGATCTAGTTTGGGTTTCCTCCAGCCCCAGCCAACAGGGACCGACATGAAAGTGCTCTCAGGATGTTTTATTCAGTAAGCGTCTCTCTCTCTCTTTCTCTCACTCCCGCTATCTCTCCATCTCTGTGAGGTTTTCCATTGATACAGCGGTATCTCCGTGTTGAACTGAGCCTCACTTACAGTAGTGGGCTCTTCCAAGCCAGACATCCTCAGCTGAACTTGCTACGAAAAAGAGAGCAACGTGTACGTGAGCCGACTGACGGCTGATCTAATCTCTTCTTGCGACTGTGGCTCTAACAGCAAGGACTTATTTAAAAGAAAACGCATCGTCAGAAACTATTAAAAGGTGTGTTTACAGTCCTGCGTGTGTGCTGGTCGACACCCCCCAGTAGTTACACATATTGCCATGGCAATTTTGGAAACTCTGCGTGTGTGTGTGTGTGGAAATATATCAATTTACTCGCCTCTTTTGTCACAAGCGTATGAGGGAACTGAAAACTGATTCCATTTTCAAAAGCCCTGCCTGGAGGAAGATCTGCAAGGGACTGGATATTTGAAATGACTCATCCTCCCTGTATGTGTTCACTGACTGAATCCTTCTGTGTGCAGTTGTAAGTTGAAAAAGAAAAGGTTGTGCTGTAGCTAAAAGATATTAGCCCCTGTTGTTCATCGCCAGTCTCCAGTACAATGCTCTCCACTACATGCCACCGTGGTTCCCAAGGGAGGCATCGGTATTGTTTTATTTTCCAGCCACCTGCTTTAGATTTTTTTTGAGTCCCCCACCCTGAGGTCGGCGCCAGCGCCCTGACCTCCTGTAAAAGCGTGTGCAGGGAGTTTCCTGTTTGACCGGTGGTAGAGCACAGAAATATCCACAGATACTGGAGGTTAGCCAAACAAACCACAGCTCATGTGCTAAAGTCGACAACACAGGCTATAGATGAGAGATATTGCTTGAAGATATCAATTTAATTCAAAAATTGGATTTTAATTTGTAATTAATGTTGGCCTACTCTTATCTTTCTTAAGAGATGTCGCAATGCAAAGTGTTTGAATTGTTTCTCTTTCAATAAAGTGAGTGAATAAGTCATTTTCCATCAAATTAACGTGTCTGAATAGCTTATTTCACCCTCTTGTAGTGTTTGCATTGATGGAGAATTAAAAAATAACACTAAGCGGTCGTGTCCACCAAAGCGTTTTTTCCTCAAGCCAGCATATTTGTTTTAAACGCCAGCATGGTGAAGAGGTGCTGAGCGTCTTTTTTGCACCAAGTGCTGCACGTTTGGCGTTTTTTTTCAGGGTCACCGAGAGTTGAAAAATGTTGAACTGTGGGTAAAACACTGCGCTCGTCACTGTCACTTTTTACCCAGCTGTCCAATCACAGTGGAGGAGGGGCGGGACAAATAGCCTACCACAAAAGCGTAATCAAATGTGTTTTATTATGAGTATATTTTGGTCATATTGTGTATGTTATGCTATTGTTTTTATTATTTTGACCGTGGACTTTATGTTGTCCTCACATCTGGAGCACTGGACCAAACACATTTCCCCGTGTGGGTTAATAAAGTTTTCTGAATCTAAACCGAGTGATCGTACTCGCCGAGATGTTTTAAATCCTCCTTATAACTGTACACAGCTTAAATATTCAGTTTCACTGGGGAACATGTCACAGTACAGAAGCTAAAGACGCTCTAACTTCAATTTCACTGGGACTTTAATGTTATTTGTTTGAAGAGTTATTGAGTTGATCGGCTGATTATTCTGAAAAGATAAACATCTGTTTTTTTTCTAGCCATTTGCGCATGCTCACACATTCATATGCGTGCATGAGTTTGATCTCTTGTTGCGCGTCTTTAAAGCCTGTTAATTCCATCGAGGCTCTGTAAGAGACGGGCTGCAAATGGTCCCACCTACACACCTAAGAGTCGGCAGCTGCTCTCCATCTCTTTCTTCCTCCCTCCGCCCCTTTTTATTCTCCCGTCTTTCACACACATACACACACATAAACACTTTGCTTAAAGCGGAATTAAATTACCTTGTGAAATAATGTAGCTGTTTTTATTAGCGACAAATCAACCCAGTCTTCATCCCTTTAAAACACAGTGTGTTCCCACAGGAATCCACTCTATGTGCATGCACATGTTCATGCCTATTATAGTTACATGGTTTTGTGCATTTTCTGTGCATAAATCTCCTGTCAATTCTATGTGTTTATACAGTACGAGTGCTCTTTTAATCCACTTGTGTATATCTCTGCCTAAGAGACAGTCTCTCTCTCTCACTCTCGCCAACCCCACTACTCCCACACACTCCCTCCCACATATCCTCCTCTGGTTGGGCTAATCATCGCCTGTCACTTTGCCGCCCACACACACATGCATGCACACACACATGCTAACACACACACCTGCCCTCCCTTCTTCTCTTCCCCTTCTCTCTCTCTGTTTCTGACATCCTCCTCTTCCTTTATCCCTCTCCGTAAGCACTTATTACCTCAGTGACATGTGTGGCTTTCCAACCCTTCTAGGGAAATGCAGGAAATGTAGAGTTAGTGGGGCTGGATGTATTTACGACAATCTTACCCGTCCACTCTGCTCCGTTGTGTTTATATTCCTCTGAACTAAGAGGCTTGTTATTTACGACAAGATCCGTAGCCAGATGAGACAATTCACAGGTTTTAACTAGGAAATCCTGTTTTGATTCGTCATCATTCATAGAGCTCGTTTTTCTTTGGTTACAAATAGCCAATTTTACCTTTTTACGAAAATTCAAATGGCTCAAAAGTCAGTTGAATCAGCCAGCTTGCATCAAAGTGTTTTTCATCTGTTCAAAATGTTCCTTAAAGGGAGATTTGTCAAGTATTTAATACTCTTATCAACATGGGAGTGGGCAAATATGCTTGCTTCATGCAAATATATGTATATATTTATGACTGGAAATCAATTAACAACACAAAACAATGACAAATATTGTCCAGAAACCCTCACAGGTACTGCATTTAACATAAAAATATGCTCAAATCATAACATGGCAAACTGCAGCCCAACATGCAACAACAGCTGTCAGTGTGTCAGTGTGCTGACTTGACTATGACTTGCCCCAAAACTGCATGTGATTATCATAAAGTGGGCATGTCTGTAAAGGGGAGACTTGTGGGAACCCAAAGAACCCATTTTCATTCACATATCTTGAAGTAAGAGGTCAAGGGACCCCTCTAAAAATGGCCATGACAGTTTTTCCTCACCAACATTTTGTGTAAGTTTGGAGCATTATTTAGCCTGGTTGGACATGGCTGGTACCAATGGATTCCTCAGGTTTTCTAGTTTGATACCAGTATCTTCACTCAAGCTTTAAAACTGAGCCCGCTACAACTGTCAAAAGATCGATTGCGTTAATGCATTAAAGAAATTAGTTTGTTAAAACCTACAGTATACTATGTTGTCAAATTAACATGTGTGTGATGCCACCGCTGGCTTATGCAACAAGCTGATGTTACTGTAGGGCAGTTGCATTTTACAAACTCACCAAACAGTCTTATCTTTAGTCACAGTTTCCCACTTATGGTTTTCAATCCAGAATTCTTCCTCACATTAGTAATGGTTTGGTTGAGTGAGCAAAATACCCGGCGGTGGCAATCGTGGGGTCCCAATGCAAATGCAATTTCTGCATCACTTTATATTATCTTGAATAGGTATACCCGTCATTTCAAAGAAATACATTTGATAAATAAACTTTGTTTAATACATGTGTTATTGAAAACATATACACATGTCTAAGACTTTATAAATGAGACCAAATAAATGCATTCAGGCAGCATTAACAGACTCTCGTTTGTAAGCTAACTTTTCATATTAGATACAGTGTTAATAGTAGGCTACAATTATTAGAACAATACGAACAATCAGTCTCCCTCATGTGGCTCAAGTGTTTATTGCAGATATAAATATTAAATAAGACTATGGAAGAAATTCTGCAAATTAATTTGGCAACCCAGATAAATCTCCTGCGACCTAGCTGTGGGTCACGACCCAGTCTCTGGGAATCACTGAACTAGCATATACGCACTTTGCACACACACATCACCAAGGCTGATATTGTTAACAATAAGGCTGCTCACACACAACTACACAACCACGCAACAACTATGCCCTGCAACAGAATCCACACTTGCCTCTCTTTCTCTTATCCGACACACACAGGTGTAACTTTTCACCTCATGCACAACAAACAGGTAGAGGTAAAGAAGATATTCTATCTTCCTTTAAAAGGAGTGAACCTCAGAGGCCTGGGCTCGGCTTCTTCCTGTTGCTTTTCTCTTTGACATATTTCCCCAACTTGATGCATAAGCCTACTTCTAACAGAGTGAAACCATGATGTCACATCAGGAAGAAAATACACTTGCTTTTCAGGTTGTACGGGGTAACGTCAGATTTTCTAAACTACACATTGCAGACCATTTGCAACAGCACCACCCATGGAAGAAGGTCTTACCAGATACAAGCGGATATTCAATGGCACTATAAGACAAAAACACCACAACAAGATTAATCTGTATTCATGTTTGTGAATAGATGTTTTGTAATTTGAATAGTGAATATCGATGGACGCTTTTAAAAGACATTTTCAGTGACAATTGCAAGTGAAAACATTTTTTCAAAAAGATTTTAACAGAGATCTCCCCGAATGTTGCTGTTGAGGCTTTCATGAATAGAAGTACACTGGCACCAACATGCTCAGTAACGTTAGAAATTACACTTGATCATAGCCTGGCATGGTGGTCACATAAACCACACACAGCTGAAAGACACAACAATATCACTATAATCAAGTGTATGGATAGAGGTACACTGGCACCAACATGCTTAGGCTGGCACAGCGGCCACATAAACCACACACAGATGCAACATCTGCACAAAAAAAGCCTAACCAGGGACAAGGTCTGCAAATTAGCTATGGCTAGAAGTACTATATACCTTGCATCAGCTGCACTTTAATTAAGTGTAACAATGCCTATGTATTGTCACTGTCAAATAAAATAATAAAAAATAAATAAAACAAAATCCAACAAAAAACTATACCCAATAAACAATATTATATTGAAATAGCTTACTTTTGATGATCACAGCAGGAGACTATGGGGCTTTGTGTTGACATTATTTCATTATAGTCCAAAGTTAGGTCTGTCAGAGGAGAGCAGGGACCCAGAGGTCAGTCTGAATGTCATCATTGATGCCCTGATGCCAGTTTTTATCCGACTGAGAGCTGAGAAGAGTCTTTCAACAGTTCAGCTTGTTGTAGGGTGATGAAGGCACGTTCATTTTGGTAAATATGTCACTGGAGCACCTCAATAAGTGATGGAGATGCTCTGTCCTCTGTGGCCTTTCTCCTCAGCTGCTGTACAAACACTTTATGCCTCTTCTCCTACGTGTTTAACGGAGGCAAACAAGCAGGAGCATCTCTCATAAACCCCTACATTATAACGAGTGTTCATTCATTCTTGGGTATTTAAGATATTTCAATGTGCTTTGGCAGCAGGTACCTGAGCTTTGAGGTGGACTGGTTGACGTCATCGTTAATTAGCAGCCATGGTAACGGTTAGGTGTCGTTATTAGCCTACTTGTTGCACAAACTGTTATGTTTCGGTTGATAATAAAGGCGGAATTTGAGCTGAATTATCTTCCTCCTGCTCCTCGAGACGTATTTTTTGTAACAAACTTAAGCAAACTGCTTTGTTTCGCCCTGTTGTTTATCTTTACCTACATTATTAACTAACGCGCACCGGCTGCTGTAAGCTGAGTGAAGGGGGCGGGGCTTCACGCAATTATGGTGCGTTCAAATGAAACTCGTAAATTAACGGTGATATTAACGTTACTGTTAGTGATGGGAATTCCGGCTCTTTTTAGTGAGCCAGATCATTTGGCTTAGCTCACCAAGAAGAGCCGGCTCTTTTTAGTATGTGTACACATATATCACTTAAATTATTCAATATAATTATACTAAACCCTTATAATTTCCAGAATACCGTCATTTTACATGCTGCTTCGTTTCCGACTGTCGCTTATTATACATACAGTTTTATTGTTCAACACAGGCCATTTCAGTTGAATATAACAATAGAATAGAAATTGTTTTGTTTTACTTTTGTACGGCATGTTTTACTGTCCAAAATGACTGCTCACAGACATAAAAAAACATTTTGGATGTAATCTGCAAAAAAAAAGACCAACAGGGCTAAAGTTAGTTTATAAATCCAATTTTATGTATATATTAGCCTGCTTTTGTCCCACCTGACTCGAATGCACTGACGTAATAATAATAATAATAAGGAGGTTATACACATACTGGAGGAATAGGTTTCTGGCGATGGGCCTGTTTATGACTCACTGTTATGGTCAGCCTGTTCTTTTAGTGTCCTCAGGTGAAGTAGAGAGTTAAGAGCTGGGTGTGTTCCTCCTACGTGGCTAGTGTTTCACTGTTGGAGGTGTGTAACAGTCAAACTACAAACTGAATACTAGCCTTATTCTGGTAAATCTATGTAGCACAGCCTTTCCTTCCATCCTGTCCTCCGTAGTTAACAATTAAAAATAATCCCCCTCTCGGGCTGATTAGTCTGTTTTTCAAGAACCTGGACAGGAATATGAAGTGCTTATAGTTCAGCCTCCCCAAGCCAGAGGAAATCAAATATCTTTCTCCCCTCTTATCAACTTCTGTAACCTTGCTAATTGCCAGGTTTTAATAACACACGTGTATGATTCAGCACAAAAACATGTCTTTTGGGAAATTACATGCATTAGAGGGGGAAAAAAAAGGAGTCGTATTGTAGTCAACCAATGGAAGTTGCTGCTGGGGAGAAAAAAATAGCCCTCCCAGTAATAATTACCTGTGAAAAAAAGGGTTCACACAGGGAAAATGAGGCTGCAAAGTGATGGAGCATAAATTGCTCTTTTTAGGTTAATGGATCTGGGGTGTAAGCATTACATTTCTGCTGGTAAATGGATGTCATCTAAAAGGCTAAATGACACGTCTGTTGTTAAGAGCAGGGGTTAGCGGTGGCAGGTGAAGCGTTAACTCTGACACGCTGTATTTGAATGAGCAGCCCAGAGTAGACCTACCGTATACACGCAGCTCTCTGTCTTTAGTCTGGCCTACCTCTCCTCTCCTCCAGCACCTGTCCCTGTTTAAATGAGAGCAGAGGAGCTCTTTTCTTAGCTCTGTCCCACCATCCCAGGGGTCCCTGCCTTCTCCTGCTCTATTTCTGAGACACGCACTGCATGATGGGAAGCCAGTGGCCCCCACGCTCTCTCCATCTACACACATTCCACATTGCCCTTCATTTGTTCGTGGCAGTGACATGTGCTGAAGGTGAGCTTAGATGCGGATGTTTCCTTTACTCACTTACTTACACTCCAGTGGACACTTCTGCACTGGTTAGGCTGGCATGCAACAATGCAAAAGCACCACAGTCAGCGCCGTCCATGCTGCTGTGAAAGTGTGATCAAACCAGTAGGCCACACTCTGGTAACGGTGAAACTAGAAAAACTAGAAAAGCTAAGGAATCCATTGGTACCAACCATGTCATGCTAGCTTGTCATGAAGGAGACTCAATAATGATCCAAACTTACGCTAAATTTTGGCGAGGAAAAACCGGCATGGCCAATTTCAAAGAGGTCCCTTGACCTCTGACCTCAAGATATGTGAATGAAAATGGGTTCTATGGGTACCCACGAGTCTCCCTTTTACATACATGCCCACTTTATGATAATCACATGCAGTTTGGGGCAAAGTCAATGCAGTACAAATGTGTTATGTGCCCTAATCAGTTTTAGAATTGCATAAATTGGATATCACTGTGAAGCTGAGACTCATTCAGAACTCAAGAATCCAATGAGTCCAACTGTGTGATGGTGTTAGTCCTCATAGTTGCCATTTCACATAGTGACTTTTTTTACTCAGATGGTGTGTTCTTTATATTATGACAGTTTTCCTAAAATTATATTTGAAAAAAATCGCGATATATCGCAATATATTGAATCGTTACCCCCGTATCATGATACGTATCGTATCGCCAGATTCTTGCCAACACACAGCCCTATACTTCTCTGGCTGATTTGGTTTTGTGATGTGTGCAAATCTGCATTTTGTAGGTGTGTGGGTTTCAGATGTTGTCTGTCATGATTATGCAAGAGCCCCTGAAGTATTTGTCATTAGGAAAGGATCACGGTTTTATAATATCAGGCATCATTTGCGCTGTGTTTTTTTTTTTGCATATATCATTGCTCTCATATCTGTGTGTGGACATAAACTCAAATGCAATAGTAGCTGCTGCAACATCTTGTCGTAATCCTGCCCTTTCAGCATCGTTTTACCCTTTTTTAATGAGTTAAAATAATAATTGCATACCAACCATTTCCCTCTCACTAGTGCATAGTCCAACTTGAATACGCTCTGTGTTTGGAGACCCTTATTGACCCTGGTTTCTGGGCGTTTAACAGGCTGGATCAAATAACACACACACACACTCAGCCCCTCCTTGAGTCTCCATACCTCAACAGGTAGATGCATGACTCAGGGCTCTGCTCCACAGCTTTGGAGAAAAACAGCGCCGTCATTTAAGCTTAAAACGGTGTGCGACGAGTTCACGTCAGTTTCTTTTCTGCTGCTTTGAGGTATCACTTGTTATTACTGCATTCTCCAGGGATTTTTCCCCCATCACTCCATTTTTCACTCCACTCTCTCTGTCTGCCTAATTTGCCCTGGAACAAAATCGTTTTTCTCTTTCATGTTACGCTTTCTTCAATCCCCGCTTTGAACTTCGTATTTTGATTCTTAGAGGACTTTGTCGCAAAACAGCGGAGAGACAAAAACACCCCGGATCTTTTAAAGGATTCCGCACCCACCCACAAACTCACTCTTATTTTACTTTCTTTCTCCCTTCCTTTGTCCCTCTACGTTTCTCCTGAGTTTGTCAAAGTGCTTTTAATTCATCACTTGTGCTTTCGGCAACAAGTAAAAGCAGATGAATTATCAAAAGGGGGTTTTGTGCTGCAGTAATCAAAGTTTCTCTCAGAGGGTGTACTTTTTTATGAGAGTTTAAGTCATGGATTGCTTTTCCTCAGCATTGTGCAGGTTTCTGTTAAGTTATTAACCCTCTATATGTTGTTTCAATCACAGGAGACAATGTGAAACATATATATGCTTATATTTCATGACGGATTTCACACAAGTTTTGTCATGGAGATATCTTAATGGGGTGATGACCCCTAGCCTTGTACAACCAGATGCAGGTCATGACCTCAGAAACATGATACACGAACCAGCCCACTGCGAGGCTCTGGACCAATCAGCTGCTCATACAGCAGGTTAAGACATATCAGCTATGCAGCTATTCGTTTCTGCATAATAAAGGAGCAGGAATTCATGGAATGGAGAGCTAACACGTTTTAAAATGTTAGATTTATGTTTGTTTTATGTATCTCAATTGATACCTGGGTTTTCTGTCCCTACTCTAAGGTCATTTCTACTAACCAGACACTACTGTAAGTAGTAGTTAATGTAACTTATTAATAAGTTAAAACACCTAATCACATTGTTAGGAGGGGTGTAAATCACAAGTTTCATCACAATATGATATTATTTGGATTCTTTGGACAGCGATACGATATGTGCTGTTATCACAAAGTCTTCCACGATACGATTTTGATCCAATACAGGGGCCTGCGATCAATATGAGACGATATCATACGCCCATTTAACACAATCAATTACATTTATATCAACTCACAAAAAGCAACTAAATATGATTTGATAATTTTATTACTGGGCTCTTCCAACATTTAAATGAAAAACAATCTATTCTTTTAATAAAAAGAATAAATATAAAGTGGGAATTTCAAAATAAAGTTGTATCTTAAAGATGACAATATGTATCGATACTATCGATTATGTTATTTGCATCAGTGATATTGGATTATATATCGATCCAGATTGATGTATCGTTACACCTTTAATTGTTAGCATTCAAAAACTCCCATGAGGCTTTGACTTAATACTCATGGTTTGTTGTTGTTGAGGTTAAAATAAACTAGTATTTAAACATCTATTATGCTTTCTTTGTTAAATGTTACACTCCAGAAATAGTCTTTCATCTTGGAGTACAGACCGAACACCGGTATGTTTCAGTGTGTTGCTGTTACGTGTTGTGCGGTTGAGGCCCGGTGGAACAGCGGCTTAAAAAGAGGTTTTGGCTCGCTGATACCAGATGGTATGGATTTACTACATAACAGTCTTATCCAGCAGACAATGCACGACACCCTACCTGAGACGTTCTCCGAACAAACAGAAAGATTACTTGTAACAGCGCTCTGGCCCACTTTTCTTCTGTAAGGCTGTTAAGTAAGCCTTCATTATGGCCTAAATGCATGACACCATTGCTGGACAAACTTATATCGGGTTAGTAGGTTGAACAGCTGTGATGGCGGAGCTTCAGATTTTAGTATCGCGTCGTATCAATCGTTTTTCTGAAGTGGGGGGGGGAGAGTTCAAACTGAGTTTATCAGCCAGTTCACAAAATGAGTGTGTGTGAGAGAGAGGGTTGAACTGTAAGCATAAACTGCCCTCACTCCCAGATTAAGTGTGTTTAGATGTTGTGGTTTCACAGAGAGTGTCCTCACACACACACGGCCACCCAGACTCTCAGCTATTATCTACGTCTGGCACGTTATCCCTCTGCCCCATTATCTTTGCCACTTGTTTGTTTCCCTTAGGACTAGGCAGGTATTAACATCGCTGTACTGTTTAGACACACACACTGTACACACACACACACACACATAGACTCTCCAGGTGGGATCACTCCACTCTCCCCCTCGGGGGGAAGCGTAGCTGCTGATGTGATGATAGCTGATAGTACGGGTGGAGATCCTTTGAACAGTGTTTTGTAACGCAACACTTTGCAGCCGCTGCCCCTCATCTTGCAACTTCTCCCATGGCAACGACCCTAGCATTATCCTGCTTCCATGACAACCCGTAGTGAATCCGACTTGACCTTCACCAGTGATTCAGTTTCTCTCCATCCACCTCCTCCATTCTCTCCATCTCTGTCTCTCTCGTGTTCTCTCCACTTCCACTTTTTTTTTATTTTATTATTTTTTTTTTTCTGCTTCGTAGCCCACATTTTTCTTCTTCTCCTCTACCTGTGTGGGTGTATGCATCGCTTCTGTTACACAAGCAGTCGATACATCTACACAAAGCTGATGTCATACTTTAGGGGACAGTCTGTTCATGTGCACCCGAGTCCGTGCTTCCTTCTCTGACTCAGTGGTTTAAAGCTAGCAGGCATGTGGCTGCTTGTCGCTGCGAGCTGCAGGTGCAGATCGACCACAGAGGAGCTATTGTTTTCTCCCAGGGACACAGGCGGGGTTTAAGCGAGCTTATTGATACAGTCATGACAAGAGAGTTGTTGATGTGTGTGTACATGACTTTGTCACCGTGGCTATCGAGCCGTCTGTCACGAGGCTCCTAGCTGGTATGCGGATATCCTCGTCAGGTTGTGTCACGCCTGCACGAAACAATAATGTTGCACAACACACTCAGATTCTCCACATTACGCCTCTTTATTGATTTTTGATCGAATTATCTGCCGTTGTTAACCGCCCCTGAAGGCTGCAGTCCAATTTTCTGTGTTGTTGTGTGATATGATATCGAAGTTGCCATGGTAACTGTTTGCATCTCCAAAGTGTGAATTCTTTTTTTTTCTTTTTTTCCTCCTCTATGCTGTGGTACATTGTGCAGCAATGAAACTGCAGATGACAAGATGAGAACTCAATGCAGATTCATTCATTTTTTTACCTTTCTGGCTTCTTTGCAAACACCCTGTCCTACCGGTTTACGTGTGTGAGCCTCTGTGTGTGTTTGTGTGTGTGTGCATGGCGATGGCTGCTCATTTGCTAATTGATCCAGCTAGTTGAAGCCGCCGACAGAATGCCAGGGTTTCTAAGCCTGAAGGGCTGTGATCAGGGATGAGTATCTGTAAGCTGCTTAGCGGGGCTGCTGGGAACTGACAGGAGGCTCTGGCCTGCTTCTCGCTGCTCCTGTGAGGCTCAAGATCAGCAGGTTGTTGCACCGTGGGCAAAAGGCCTGAACGTCTTGGGTATATATGAGTTGTAGTGCCAGTGGTGGAACTGAATTTAGCTTGTTATCATAAAAATAAAAAACTCTTCTTAACCATATGTTTGATTTTGCTGCACAAATGTACATGTTTCCGGTGATGATGATGATTTGACTAATTAGTAGGTCATTATTTATATCAGTTAAACCCCTTTTTGAAAAATGTCCATGATTGGTCATTGTAACGCTTTAATTTAAGTCCCCCTATTTAGCATTTGTAAGCAGCTTATAAACATTGAATAAAAACACTATAATGCAGTTGTAAGCCTATATAAGTGTTTATTTATATTCATTACATGGCTTTGTTGAATACTCAATTCTGATTGGTCAATCACGACGTTCCAACGTCTGTTATACCTTTATAGCAGACCGTTGCTATGTATAACAGACCGTTGCTATGGGCGCAGTTTTGACCTTGGACTCTGGAGGACCATTTTTGTGTCAAATTATTGATTTCTTAAGTAAGTAGTCGTGTAATAAGCTGGATAATGTACAGCTAGCAGGTCATTGTTGTACATACAAGACCCCTTTGCTTTGTGTCGGGGTTTATTTCACAACAATGACCGGCTCGTTGTACACTATCCCTTACGTATTTGTCAACAATTATAACTCACTTCTCTTGATATAAATGAATAATGAATGACAATAGAGTTGTTGTAATGATATGAAATATGTCTTCATAAGTAACGTTATAATTATTAACAAATACTGTACATAAATAAAAAAATAGTTCTTATATCTGCTTACCACTTTATTATAGTATGTTTTAAACCATGTTGTTTATAGATGATAGGGGACCTTATGTGTTACTTCACTACAAAAATTTAGATGAAACTTTTTTCCACTTCTAAATAGTTTTTGTACATATTTTCCTTTATTTAATTTCATGCTTTCCACCATGAGGTTTTGCACTATATAATATGATGTGTAAGATAGTATGCAGTATACTATCCTAGAAAGGACTAACATAAACCATTAATACATTCATAGACCCAAGACACATACCTTCATATCACATTCATTCATCTTACACGTAACACATATACATTTACATATACAAATACATTTTTCAAAGGATATTAATAACATATTGTATTTTTTGTGTGCCTCCATACAGTCTTAATGCTCCAACCTGCTTCACTGTCTGTCTGTATAGCTACTTGCATTGTACTATACGTGTGCTGTGTGTTGAGACGGAGACCACTCCAAAGCCCCTTGGTGCGAGGCCTATAAAGTTCGTACTGAAACCACTTTAGCACAAGTTTCTGATTTCACTTACGAAGCATTTTGAGAACAGTTGAGATGACGTATACTCTTACAGGTCCGCTTTCAAAAAGAGGACACAGCGGGGGAGCGTGAGATTGAAAAATCCAATGTGCTCTCTCTCTATTGCACTTCGCTACGCAGCTCCTACTCAGCCTCAAATGTCCAGCACTTCTGTATTTCTGCAGTGAGACAAAGATAAATGATATTTTACCACAATTCAGTCTTGCTTTGCCAGAATTTGAGATTTAAAATACTATTACTTTTCCAATAAATGCTATTTGGATTTTTATTTATGATACCAAAATATAACCTGTCACAACATTATTGATATTTTCATCACTGGCCACTTATTGAACTCACTTCTCTCTAAAATCAATATACAGTTAAATGTATTAAAGTATGTTTCCTGAATAATCAATATAAACCATTATTATATGGAGCTACCTTTGTGTCTTTATTATGCAATCAAAGAGAATAGGTTTGAGAGCAAAACTACTAACACTGCAATCAAAAAATGTTTTATTGCAAGTAAAATAAACTTGTGATTAAAAGGTTTTGCTTGCAAATCAGTGGATGTTGCCAAGCTGTCACTCCATTTGAGACTGGCCAATAAAGATGTGTCTTACACCTTTCAGCGTTGGTCCCGCCCACGAGATTCAACAACAAACAAAACCTTTGAATTCTCATTAATACATTTTTTAATCACAAATTTATTTTACTTGCAATAAAAAATTTTTTTGATTGCAGTGTTTTGCTATCTAATCTGATTAGTTTGATTGCATAAGAAAGACACAAAAGTAACTCCATATTTTTAAAGGTGCTATTTGATAACATTGATAACATCAAGCCACTAGATGTCGCATTCTCCCTCCCCCTGTTCCATTGCATTTACTTCACAACATGTGGTTGCCAGGCGCTTACCCTCAATCTCAGCCATTTATCCGTTTTTTCCACACTAACTGACCCACGTGATACCAACGTCTTTTTTACTATTGGCTCACAAGCCTTGTTGGAAGTGGGAATCAACCGTCAGATATCTTCCACAGAGATAAACAAAACATTCATTTTGGACCCGCCAAATTTTTTAAAATGATTAATTCACAATCATAATATTTTTTTCAGTAAAATACAATTTTATTTGGCACTTTTCTAAAAGCTTAAAGAGTATTTTTTTTTAAATATTTCTCTACATAAAAATGTTATCAATAACACCTTTAATACTAGCTTGTTCTCACTAGGCAATAACCCGTAACGCTAAGGGGCTTTGGACCTTTTTTGGTCACGGAAATGTACGTGTGTCTCATCTTTCTGTCTCTCCACCAGGTCTCTATATGTATATGTGTCCTTCGCTCAATGTAGCTCTTTGTTTTCCTTTTTCTCGACAATGCACTGCATATTCAGAAGAGGCAGCCTGTAGGTATATGACAATGAAACACTCTTCACTAATAGCTGCATGACCTTCCCTTTTTTTGGTTCTTTCCTTTTTTTTGTGTGGAGACTTTAACCTTTCTTTGAGGTGTTTTTATTTTTTTTGTTGTTCTAGTAGAAATCACGTTGCCTGATGTTAAGATTAATCAAAGAAAGAAAGGCAAAATGTTTGATCTCCACGAGACATCAGCACTCACACGCTTGAAGAACCAGAATTTAATTTAAAGCATTTTGTCTCCCCCATTTTTGTCATCACTTGTTATTGTTTCATTTTCTCTGTTTTCTGTTAAAAAAAAACAACTTCCATCATGTTCTTCGTTGTCCCAGTAACAAGTCACGTGTCCTGTATGTTTGTGTATTACTGCATGAGCTTTTGCACGCTGGGGTCTCTCTGTTTCTCTCTGCTGCCTCTCTCCTCTCTGTCTCTCTGCTCTAGGAATGCTTGTGCTGTTGAGTGTTGTTCATGTGTTCCCTGTCTCCCTCTCTCTCTCTTTCTGTGTGCAGGGGATGTGCTGTTCCAGATGGCGGAGGTCCACAGACAGATCCAAGTGCAGCTAGAGGAGATGGTTGGTATTCTAAGCTCAAAGGGTTGTTCGCTGTGTGCTTCAACACCACAGCTCTCTCTCTATAATAAAACCCTGGCAATGTAAAAGGTCTCCTAATGTAATATTTTAACAATAGTTGTTGTCCCTGAGCTCTGGAGCCCCTGTGGGCAGTACACGATAATTAAATGAACACGTATTGAATGAACCGACACGCTGAGCTAGTATAAATCCAAGCTGCTAATACAGGAGGTGGCTGGGGAAGTGGAGGGAGTTAATTGAACAGTATGGCATTCTGGGTAATATGCTTGCGTGACGAGTTAATATAGAGTTCATTAGTGTGTGTCCAGTATAGAGGACGCCCTGGGCTATACATTAGGTGCTCGTCATGTCGTCTACCTGCCTCTATGCCTACAGTCCATATGTATGTAATCCTTCCTCTTCTCCATACTGATCCTGCAGTGTTAAATGTAGCTCCTCAGCATGACTCCAATCTAAGAAATCAGGAACTAAATCCACAGTCCTCGCTCTGCAAAAAACGCTTTCAGCCACTTTGAGCTGAACTTGCTAAATCAGAAGATTACATTCCCCAAATCTGATCCGGTCCTTCCTGTTTAAGTCTGCTGGGATTCTGTCTAACTATATGATTTAAATGTAGGACAAATACTAACCTGTCACACATATATTAACCTATGCACATGTTACTTATCAAAACCTGACCTTCAATTTAGATTTTTTTATTCAGTTCATTTCAAAGATTTATGGCAGTGCAAAAGGTGAAAAAGAAAATAATCATGGAGCTGGGGAGGAGGGTAATAATCCGAGAAGAAAATTTAATTTAAATTGTAAATTTATGAGGAAAAAACTTTCTCTGAGATTAAAGTGGCAAAAATGTATGACTTTATAATCTCGCAAATTTGTAAATTTGTGTTTTTTTTTCGTAAATTGGCCGCTTTAATCTCAGAGAATATCCATTTTTTTCTCATAAATGTATTTTTTTTTACCTACGACCATAATATGACATCATAAAGATTATGAATTGAGGAAAAAAAACTTTCCATGATTATGTAAAATGTTATTTAAGATAATTTAAAGGCAGGGTGGGCAATCTTAAGATCCTAGCAAAAGTAAAGTCGATTTTTAAAAATGATCCAGTCGAAAAAAAAACAATCCAAGTGTTGCCAACTCTTTTCCAGTCAGCTAACAGCACTAGCTCCAAGAGTCCCTAAATATAGAGAGAAAGTCACCAAGTCTACAACACTCACAGTCCGTCGCTTCAGGCCTCCCTCCAAAGCCACTCCCCCAAAATTAACTTTATGAACATAAACATATCATAATGATCGTGAACAGCGAACATGGCTATTGTTAGTACTCACAGCTGTCAAGCTGGCAGCTTGTAGAACACTCTAGTGACGTGCAATGAGTGCACGGGCAGGTAGCCTATTATTACAGTCCTGCAACAGCCACAGATACTGTTCTTTTTTTCTTTTTTTTGTCAGAGCATTCAACTAATATACCAACCCTGCTTTTAATGTTATCATTGACAGTTAGTATATATAATAAATGAATGTCAGCAGAGCAGAGCAGAGCAGATTTTGTTCTGATTTGGTCGCCGGTTGTTCAGGCAGGTCAGTTTACAATCCCGTGACTAAATATTGTGTCAGATAGCACTGAATCAGTGACAGTGACAGTGATTTGCAAGCTGAGAGAGGCTTCACAGGCCGGCACTTTGTTGATAAAACATTTATTCAGTGACTGAGTAAATGAAGATAACACATGTATTTTAATAACTTATTTGTCTATTGAGACAACTCTGTTGTCGACCTCTGTATCTGCATGCAGCCTCCGTGGAGGATTTACTCATTGAAATGTATATTTATGTTGTTTCTGTGCTTCCTCCTCCCCAGTTGAAATCCTTCCACAACGAGCTGCTCTCTGAGCTGGAGAAGAAGGTGGACCTGGACTCCCGCTATCTCACTGTGAGTATCTGATACCTCAGCCTCAATAAGACTCATTTTGCAGCGCTTCGTATATCACGTTACATCAAATCTGCCGAGGCCTAATTTGAGCAAAGTGATAGCAGAGATGGAGGCGAAGTTGTGTTTTAACATCTGGATCAAAGTCCGTCTCTGAGGCAATTAGAGGATGTTTAAAGTGATGATCTGAAATAACATTTCACATCTACTCACCCGTCAAGGGTAGACTGATTATAATAAAGCCCTCCTGGAGTGAGTGTGTGAGTGAGTGTGTGTGGAGCTGGTCTACATGTGATATCTTTAGAATGAGTGGGCTGCAGCCTGAGTGTAGAGCAGCACTGCTGCGCGTTGTTTTAGGGGGATGGGATAACGTTGCCATTATTGTATTGTATTGTTGGAAAGACCACGTTACGAGCTGCTTCGGCTCACAGCCACTGACTCACTCACACACACTTATTATAATATACTGCTCTTAAAATTAAATGGAAAGAAGGCTTGTTTGTAGGCTGCTGGGAGACTTATCAGTAAAATCAGATGTTGCCGTGTTGACTACAAATGAAAACCATAAGTGTTTGATTTAATCTTTGACTCCATGCACATCTGCCAAATTTCTGTTGGCTGTATATGGAAAAAAAAGAAAAAAGATATGGAAATATGTTCTTACTTTATTAGTTCAGAGCATTAACTATTTTAGACGTCTCTATCGAGGCGGTTTTAACATCCATTACTTTTAATGAATTTCCTACAGATCCACCGCGGCGATAATAGCAGTCATTTTGCTTCAGACTTTTGTGAATTAATCATCTGAAATTTTGACTTCAAAAAGACTCACTGTTGTCGACTTCAAGAGTGTGTGTGCTGTTCCCAGCGGTGTGTCTCTCTTTGTTCTCCCTCTGTCTCCGTCTCTCTTTCTCTTGTCTTGCGTAATGGCGTACGCCGGGTTTTACGACTCGGAGGTCAGAATTTGGGCACACAGTAAACCTGAAAAGTAAAAAAAACAAAAAAACAGCCTATAGATTAGAGGAGAACATCTGGCAGGACAAAGGTCAGATTCTCTAAGTGTACCAAAGTCCATCTCTGTTTCTAATCAGATCTAATGATCGTTCTGAAGTAGTAGCCAGTGATGGAGAGTTGTGGGTTCAAGCACTGGAAACAAAAGTCAACAAGCTTTTGATTTGTAAATTAGGGGGAACATTCCACATCAATGAGGCAGATGCTATCGGGATGTTATCTTGTTCACCCAGCTTCACCCTGCAAACTTTCCACAATACCCAACTGTGTCCTCCCTAACCATTAATACACTGTGTGATCTGTGTTCCGGGGGTTTTCCACTGGGGAGAATCGGCTTCTGGGAGTTAAAGATATGACAACAGATATCACGCCGGTCCTAGCTTTATTTAAATTATTATTTACCCAGAATCCCCATTAGTTACCACCAAGTAAAAAAACACTACATCACAATGTACAAACAAATATGTAATTAAAATCGAAAGCAAAGTCCACCAGAGAATAGCGTGTCAGTTTCACGTTTTGCCTCGCCAAGGCGTGAATATTCATCGCGTTCTCATCCCAACTTGTCATAAAAAGTAAACAAAAGTGTGTTTAATATTGACGCAAATGGGTTTACATTGTAGTTAATGGAAAGCCAGGCGCGTCTCCTATCGTTGCTAAAGGGTGCCTTGTGCGTCGGTATCTAATGTTGACGGCCGTGACAAAGTATCGGTATTTGACACCCCGGGTTTGAGAACGGTGCAGTACCAGCAGGGGGCAACAGAAACACTCACTTAGGTTTAGATAAAATGTCATGGTTGGGCTTGAAATAAGTACGTAAACTAAGTAAAATACCTACTTAAACAACCCAACATCAGTACGGAAAACACGTGACAAACGTCCCTAACGTAACTTCCAAACCAAACACTGGTCTCCTGGTTGAAAGTCCCGTGTTTGTTGGACCCTCCCGCCCGTCATTAGCGGCCTTTCTCCCCTTTCATTCTATGTCATTACATTACAGTAAGTACAGACTACCATGCCGTGAAACTGACACGCCTAAAGCAAGAAGGGCGTTCTTATTACACACTCATTCACACACCTTTTAGTGCTACCGGTCTGGACGTGAATAGCAGGGCAACCCATATTGGATGTACTGCTTTTACCTCAAAGACTAGGAGGGACTGAAAGGATGAGTCATTCATTGTTATTGGGTTACAAAGACAACACAATTGCAAAGGCATGTTTGAAATGTTGAGCAAATCAGAGTTCCAGATAAACTCCTGACCTTGAAAATTGATCAACAGTAGATAAAGTTAAAATGTAAAATTCCAGCAATGTGTTAGTTTATTGTTTAGAGGTTGTTTAGAGCTAATACCACCCACTGCATGCGTCATATCTTCTGGTGTCAACAGCTTCTTTTCGGCTACCAAACGCTACCTAGAGGATACCTGCAACCTCCGTGTCTCGCAGTATGCAAATGTGGGTGTTGAACCCTCATGCATGAGCTCTCCTCAGCCAATTTTTGCCTCGTACAGGAAATCCACACAAGCTTTGTCGCACACCAGACACAGTTACTATAGCAACAGAGCTGGTTCAGCCCGGAAACAAAGTTGTTATTCTCAATAAATAAATAATTAAAATGAGCAAATTAAATGAATTAAATAAATAAACTCTGGCTGTAAAAAGGGACTGGGCCAGTCGTTTTGTTTCTACAAATCACACATTTACAGGCTGACACTGATTTCTATTCTTTTCACCACGGACGCTGAGGAAACTTGAAATCTGCTGAAGATGGGTAATCACTTAGATGATGTTTTAAGAGGCACAATCAGGAGATGTGTCGTTGCAAAATCAAACATGCAGAACAAAAAAAAAAAATATTAAGAATTCTGTGAATTTGCTATTTCTTTTCTTTCTTTGATTAAAAAGATGTCAAAGTCTTCTTGAATACACCAACAAGGAGATTTCAAAACAAGTCCACGTAGAAATAAGTAACTTAAACACACATTCAAGGTGCTATTGATAACATTGATAACATTCCCCTTCCCCTGTTCCGTTGCATTTATTTCACAACAAGTCGTTGCCAGGCACTTACCGTCAATCTTTATCCATTTTCTCCACACTAAAGCCCAATTCCAATCCGGTCCCCAATTCCAATCCGGTCCCTACACCCCTCCGCTCCGTGACGGAGTAAACTCTGTTTGTAGTCACACTCACACCTGCATGAAGCGCTCTTCTTTAAGGTGTAGGGTTTAAAAACAGCAACTTCCCTCTCTCCGGCAAGGAAACTATAAATAAATATTAGTCTCAGAAATACTTTATTTATCCCCCGGGGGGGAAATTGAGTTACGTTTTGCTCCCAATCTAGAATAGAAATACATTTATAAACATAGAGAAATCATAAGAAAATAAAAATAAGAAATAGGTATAACAACAGTGCAAATAACAATGCTGAAAATAGGATCTATCATTAAGTGTGGTAAAAACGCAAGAATAGTATAAATACGTAAAAATATTAGTTTAAATGTACAGTATAAATAAATGCAGGGTTAATACCTGAGTAAACCTGATTATTGCACAGCTGAAGATATAATAAATTATGTGGTTATAGCTGCTGATAGGGGTACAAAATAAGAAATATATGTTAAATATACAACACTTTACAATTAAATGAACATGTCTACCCTTTTCTAGACTAGACAAGGGTATATTTGACCCTAAATACAATCTATTTCCTTTGAGTTGATAACGTCTGTATGACAATAAAGTCGAATGAATAAGACTTTTAAGGTGGATGTACATGTCTGAAGCAGGTTTCAAAGTTCTGTGAGATGACGATTTCTTTGTTCGTAAAGTAGGATTTAGTGTAAAAACTTTCAGAAATAGGTTGGCAGTACTGTTATGTATTTGCTCATCCACCACCGTCTGTCACCCAGGCTTTTTAATTTGTGGTCCTAATTTAGTGTTTGTTGCTCTGGCTGTTTCTCCCCACATAGGCTGCCCTGAAGAAATACCAGATGGAGCACAAGAGCAAAGGGGAGAGTCTGGAGAAGTGCCAGGCCGAGCTGAAGAAGCTGCGCAGGAAGAGCCAGGGCAGCAAGAACCCCTCCAAGTACGGAGAGAAGGAGATGCAGGTAAGCACGAAGCCTCGTATACTACATCACAATTAAACAATTAGAATGAAGATAGCCATCAAAATGGACGGCTCAAGTCAGAATTAAATTTGTAAAGAGCTACTGTCAAACAAGAAAAAAAGGAAAATGTAAATATAAAACTCTCTCAAGCCAGTTTGTAGCATTGCTGTACTTTACGCAGAGTTTGCGTGCATGTGGTGGGAGACTGTTGGTTTGAATATTTATGAGTCTCAATGCAAGATAATGACTTTATTCTTCATAAAGTAAAGAGAAATCCACAAAACAGCAAGGATGGAGGAGGTGGCAGTGGCGGCGAGGTGCCCTGAGTGGGAAGGCAAATAGTGGAGGTTTGATTATGAATTGTGTGCCCTCGCCAATCTTTCGCACATCTATACACACACATACAGCACATCTATATGCACATATACAGCACCTCTATACACACATATACAGCACCTCTATACACACATATACAGCACATCTATACACACACATACGGCACATCTATACACACATATACGGCACATCTATACACACATATACGGCACATCTATACACACATATACGGCACATCTATACACACATATACGACACATCTATACACACATATACAGCACATCTATACACACATATACAGCACATCTATATGCACATATACAGCACATCTATATGCACATATACAGCACATCTATACACACATACAGCACATCTATACACACATACAGCACATCTATACACACATACAGCACATCTATACACACATGCAGCTGACACGCAGACACAAACGTGAAAAAAGACAAGGAGTTAAGCTGTACTAGTTGATGTACTGGAGGAGTACGCATTTACTTCAGCCAGTGTGTTTCTGCACATGGCTTTGATCAGGTTTCTAACAGAATAATTATACGCACCACAAAATAGCTGACTCAATTATCCTCTAAGGATGATGTACCTCAAACACAGACATGTCAAAAGAAAAGCTCAAAGCAGAATTCTATTATTTACTTAAAGGTAATTATACTTTATTATACTTATTTAAGATTTTTACATTTTTGTCATTTTTTTTTATAGTGTTTAATTAAAGAGGTTTATAGTTATTATGTCTTCTTATTATGCGGCTTTGTTGAATACCCGATTCTGATTGGTCAAACATGGCGTTCTGTGGTCTGTTATTTCTTTATAGCAGACCGTTGCTATGTATAACAGACCGTTGCTATGGGCGCGTTTCTGATGTTGGACTCTGGCGGACTTGACTTGCATCAAATTATTGATTCCTTAAGTAAGTAGCCGTGTAATAAGCGGGATAATGTACAGCTAGCGGGTCATTGTTGTGAAATAAACCCCTTCAGGTAGTACTACTAGTATTATTACTAATACTACTACTACCAAGTCTTTCTGCCAGGAAGGGCTTTCTGGCAGCTAATTGCTGTTAAATTTATTAGCATATTCAACTAAACTGGGTTTAAATAGCTGAATAGCTGCCGTGTTACTATACTCACCCGGGTGCAAATAGACACTCTGTATTATTTATTATGTAAGGCAAGGCAAGGCAAGGCAAGGCAGCTTTATTTGTATAGCACATTTCAACAACAGGACAATTCAAAGTGCTTTACATAAACATTCAAGAACATTGCGACAAAGTGCAAAAGAACATTAAGACATAATTAAAACAGTTATAAAAACATTAAAACATTAAAGATTAGAACGTAAAAACAAGCTAAAAATAAAAGCTAGGATAGAAGCTAAAATAGCATAAAACACAAAAAGTAAAAGCTCTAGTACCATTTCAACGGAATTGCGTTGCTAGGCAACAGCTCGTGTCCATGTTTACTTCCTGTCAGTGTATGTCATTCACATACACTGCAACAGGAAATAAACTGGGATAGGTGACTTGTGTAACTGCTACAGTACATTATGGATAAAACGCTCATTCGTATCAAAGACATTAATTGTTCAACAGTTTCAGTCTTTAGGAGTCAGATGTTCACAACTTGTCAAGATGGTTGTATATCAAACCGAAGCGGTCGCATGATCCACTGAGGGAACAAAGCCGTGTTTGCTTTGGGCGTCGTGATCATTTCCATAGCAAAGCAACCTCCGACAGAGCAGCTCAGGTGAAATGAATTCTGATGAGTTGGAATGAACCCTCGGTGTTAGACATAACTTAATTAGTTATCTGTCACATTTAGTTTTCCATCACTCGACCGCCTAATTAATGGGGAAGCGTTCTCTCTCCATATAGACGCACACACACACACCGTCTCTTCACTGTGGCGTTAGGGTCAGTGATTGGTTTAGTGCTGCAGCCTGTGCTACTGTCAAACTGCAGAACGCAGCAGAAAATGGCGACAGTTGTTTCTTCACAAGAACTTCTCTAGGAACTGGAAGTCTTGACTGCCCGGAGGGGTGGAAACAAGAATCTCTAACAGGTCAAGGCTTGCTCGGTGAGAGCCGAACTGCTGCTGGTCTCGCTGTGAAGCATGGCCGCCCATGACCGAATCAGATCAATAAACATGATTCTACCAACACACGAGTTCATTGAGTATTAAAACTTTGCTTTTTTGCTACTTAGCTTGTAGAATAAAGTACCTCCTCTGAGTTTATACAGTCACACACACACACGCATCTGCCCTTTCCTGTCGTACAGTGTGACAGTGCTGGTTGATCTGACTGCTGCGTCACATTGAGTTTGTTCCACTGTGTCAGGGATGCCATGAGGAGATGCTGTATGAAGTGTCGGCAGCGTGTGTGCGCAGCAGTCCAGTTTAGCATGGAGCAGGGCTCGGGATGGGAGGGGTGTTTGAGCACACTAAGCCTGTAAATCTCAGTCAAGAACGGCAAGTTGTTGCATGTTCCTGACTGCCTCGTGTTGGATGATTTAGGCATTTGTTGGGTGAGGTGGTGAAGCACGATTTGGTGAACAGAAACAGGAATGCAGGAAGCTTTTGGTTAGTTATAGAAATGATAGACTAAATCTAAAAATACAAGTCTAAATCCATATTAAGGGCACTTAGAGACCATAATCTTCATTACACCACAGAATAAAAATTTGTAGGATTTATCTTCCGACAGTTTTGCATAATTTAGAGCCTTATCAGTAGGGCTGCCCCCTCTTTGTCAAACAAATCTGTCGTTTTGGTCTTAGTCCACTAAGATTTCTTTAGTCGTTTTTTTATGCTTTTTTCATGTTGAATGACTTATTTACAAGAACCTTCTGCGCACATTTCTGGTAAACACAATATTTAAAGTGGTGATTCTTTGTGGAGAAACTCAGTTTTACAGATCTAGTGATTCA
Organism: Sebastiscus tertius; assembly: GCA_916701665.1. Taxonomy (NCBI): domain Eukaryota; kingdom Metazoa; phylum Chordata; class Actinopteri; order Perciformes; family Sebastidae; genus Sebastiscus; species Sebastiscus tertius. The sequence goes on from CAKAOH010033870.1 coordinate 25,885, forward strand.
ATCAACTAATCGATTAGTCGATAAAGAATTTCTTTGGTCGAGGACAACCCTACTTATGAGTAGCGTTGGTAGTTTAGAGTTCATCTTGAGGGGGTTACGAAAGGTCACGGGGGCATTGGAAATAAAACAGTTCAAATGTGCTCAGTTAATACAAAATATGTTGTGTGTAATATTGAATTTTTATCCTAACGGTGGTGCAAGAAAGGAAATATTCATATTCTAAGCATTTCTTGACAATCTTCCCAACAGACTTTGATATTTTATTTGTTCTAATTTGAAGTTTGACCGGATGGTGACAGCAGACTAAAGGTCAGGGGTTCAAGATTTGTCCTATGAGTACCGTGATGCCACATGTCACTGCCAGTAGTTCATACTGGATAATACAGTATCTTACTGTGGATCTAAGCAGATGCAGGGACAATCCCAACAATTTAAACGTGGTGCTGATTGGACATAGAGTGTAGTAGCGCCTCACTCTTCCCGAGTCTCTATACGACTGATCAATTGGGCCCATCTGCGCAGAGGAGCAAGCTCTTCAGGCTCCGGACTCATAACGTCAGCGAGCAGAGAAAAGGAAGATCAATCTCCCTTACCCATTTCCAGCCTGCTCACTCTCTCTGATCATATCACGGCGGTGGGCGTGTGAGAGAAAAGTCAACTCGTTTGTGCCAGAGTCCCCCCGAGGAGGACGACACACAGAGAGGGAGAGAGAGAGAGCCCTGCACTCACAATGACTTCCACCTAGAGAGGTTCAGAGAGTGGCCGACTACAGACACAGCATTTAGTCTAATTTGCGCAGACGGAGATGAGTTCTCTCAGGCGATACGACGAGGCAGTCGAGAAAGTACAAGTTGCTAAGGCAAGATCAACATTTCTTCATCCTCCTCCTCCTCCTCCCCCACATCTGTGTTATTCTAGCAGATGAGAGGCGCAAAGTTTTCTTTTTTATCTCCTCTCTTTTCATTAAAAAGTAAAGTGTGTCTGAGCCGCAGTCTGGCGGCGGCCACAGATGGCGGCGGCCGCATTTTCATTGATCGCCCTCTCTCTCTCTCACACTCTTTCGCTGTTGTCTCTCCCACTAATCTCTGTCTGTCCCTTTGTCTGTCTTTCCTCCCCAACCCCTGCTCTCTCAGACACTTTTCCACTGTGCCATCTCATCAATGGGCAAAGACCCTGCCAAAATGCTAATCAGCTCATTATGTAGTTCAATGGAGTGGACCAAGGTACCAGTAGAAAGGGGTTTCATCTAGATAAACTCCTTTTGCGCCGCATAGACTGTTAATAAGAGCCCAGACGGGGTTCAGGATTCGGAATGAATGTCTCCAGATGTTTGATAAGCTCTGCGTTTCTTCAGCTCGGTGTCATAAAATTGAAAAGTGACTCCAACCGGGAATTGTGGATTCACACAGTAGCAGAAAAGACGTCAGATAAGCACTGACAAACACACAGACAGTAGATTTAAAGCAGGTAGGTGTAGGTGCTTTCTGTTGCGCACCCCGGAGCGTTACAGTGCAACACGATTCTTTTGAATCCAAAGAGTGCTGATGATGAAGGAGCAGAAGAGCCGACCTAAGCAGCTCTTAACTGTGCAGGAAAAAAAAAATGCTTGTGAATGAGGGAAAAATGAGCATAAACAGTTGTGTTGTTGTGAATCGCTTTGCTTTTGGAAGGGTGTGAATCCCTCCCTTCCCGGCAGCTTGTAATTACTGGAAGCTGCTCAGAGCATAATGTCAAATTTTGTCAGGATTTTGTCCTGAATGTGTCAGTGTAAGGGGGGGAGGCAAGAAACGCTGAGAACTGCATTGACGTGCTGCAGGTTTCATTTATATTCATAACCTTTGCAAAACAAGTCATTCCAGCTATGATGTAACCTGATGTCGCTCAGATATAATAGTGGCTGGCGTCTGCCGGGGCCTTTCCCACTGCACCCATTGTCTTGGGTTACTTTGGTGACCTTTTGAATGGTCGGAGAATTGGGCCGTGCGGATTTGACAAGCCCTTTGCCTCGTCGAGGTGACGCTCAAGCCCTTTAACCGAAACGCCGCTGTGCCTGTAAAGAGCTAAAGCAACTAACTGAACCAGTTTCAAAGCACTTAATTTGAGCTTAAGGTGTGCAGAAAGAACAGAATAAGGTCAGGCTGACTCTCAGGAGAGAAATACGTTCATCATCCTTTCATCCCCGTCTTGCTCGATTTGACAACTTGGCTCTGTGGATTTGTGTAATGCTGGTTTAGGTGGATTTCTTCCGCCGCTGATGCAAAAAAGGCCGTCCCCTCATAAATGTTTGGTATCATTTAGTCATCTAAAGTATCCCTCCACACTTGGAATCCCAATGAACTAACCTCGTGGCTGTTGGCAGTGGGGAAGTAGTGAGCTCTGGTGGTTACTAAATGAGATGCATCTGCATCTGTGCGGTGGCACCACAGGATCTTACATTTGGCTGCAGGCAAGAGCTCAAATTTAACGAACTTCATTAGCTTTTTAATCTTTCGCCTTTGTGGAATATGTTGTAAAACTTTCTAAAAATGTACTCTAGTGCTTTGAGAATACTGAACTTGAGGAATTATGACAATTCTTCTCTCCTGCGGCTGAGACTGAAAGGACCAAAGTCTCTATCCTTTCCTAATATTGAATGGTATTGGAGTCATGTGTCAACAAACAAGGTGGACTTCTTTCTATCATTGCAAGCATAAAAACAAAGTGTATTTGGTGATTACCCATGACACACCAGCTTTATTCGTATGCCAAAAGAAACGTGTATTTGTTTCCGGTTATGTAAGAGAAACAAACCCCATAACAAACTTCAAACCAGCCAATACCCCAAAGAAAAGTTCAGTCTAGGTCAAATCATTGCAAGTAAATATAACCGTCTCTTCTAGGTCGGTATTTATCACCAGATGTTACAGTATTAAAGCCACGAAAGTTGACCTACTTCGAGACTACAGTATCGAAAACTTTCAGCTACCGACATGCAAACTCTGCTGTTTGTAAATACGGAGCCTGACGTGTGAATGCACACGCTCACAAAAACCAATAAAAGCCTCTTCAAAATAAGACTCCCTGTAGCTCCTCACCACTGTCACTGACCATTTTCAGGGAGCTCATGTTAAGACAAACTCCCTCCCTTCCTGTCTCTGTTACTCCCTCTAATAAACATACATTAACACACCTATTATTTGTTATCGTCCAACACGTAAAATCGACTAAGTGGACTTTGTGAGCAATTCCTCCTCCACACTGCGGGATCTTCAGTCATAATTGCCTCGCCTCGGTAGCACTCGGGAGGGAAAATCTGGCCCGACAAAGTTACTGAGTAAGGCTTTCTCCTCGCACAACTATTACCGCCAAGGTGCTCTCAACCCCTAATTGCTCCAGCGGAGCTGTGCGGTGATTGGCAGTACGAGACTGAGCTGGACCGAGCAGTGTGTGTATGTGTGTAATTGTGTGAATGTGAAGAAAGGTGTTATTAAAAAACAAAGCACTTAGATGTTAGTTAGCTGCTTGGATCCTTTCCTCGTCAGACCTTCTGACAATCGGCCTTACAGATGCAGCCAAATAGAATTTTCCCTCCCAGCCGGCTGCCAGCCAACTTCCAGTCGTCTCCCCACCACCCCTCCTCCTGTTTCCTGACGAGCCCATTTGCACAAAAAGGCATATAAATGCCACGATAATGCACAAGGCGTTTAGCGTGCAATAAGTACACCTTTCTTGATTTCCGCGTGTCTTTTGTACGCCATGTATCCTGTATGTAAACGCATCCACGTATAAATGCTACGGTAAGAGTTAGTGACGTAGTATAAAAAGCAAGAATGACCACTTATGGTGGGCGGGTGGGGAGGTGTATGGGTCCAACAAACACTGGACTTCTAACCAGAAGACTGGTGTTCAAGACAGTTATTGACCGCTGTTCTGTTTGTTGACCTTTGTGACGTGTTTTCCGTTGTTGGGTTACGTTGTTTCCGTACATGTTTTACTTAGTTTACTTACTTATTTTAAGCCCAACTATGAGTTTTTCAAAACAAAATTAGTGTTTCTTTGAATAATTTGTTCGATCACGTACGTATTTGCAGTAATGTACAGCTAGCGGGTCATTGTTGTGAAATAAACCACTTCGGGGCGATGCAAGACCGCGTCGGAGTGCCGCGTCGCAATGCAACAATGACTGGCTCGCTGCACATTATCCCTTACATAATATATATGATTCTGAAAAGGACCTATATATGTATGAAATCTTTTTTTTTTTTTTTTTTTTAAAGATCATTTTTTTGGGGCTTTTTATAATTTTTTTATTGAGAGTGATAATGATAGTGGTGAAATGGAGAGAGAGGGGATGACAATGCAGAGAGAGCCGCAGGTCGGATTTGAACCGTGGCCCGCTATAGCAAGGACTCGCCTATTTGATACATGGGGCGCCCGCTCTACCCGGTGAGCTAACCAGCACCCCTATATGTATGAAATCTACTACTAAATATGAAAAAGGCTTTTGACATTGAGCTGTGAAGGACCTGCAGTGCACCAGTAACCAAAACTTCTTTTTCACCGTCTCAGGTGTAAAACCTTTATGTTTCTGCATATGAAACAAAAGAAAATATTCAGATCTTTTGACACAAACACTGGCATGTTGTGATTCTTTTGTTCAAATCTCTAGATACTATGTCCCAAGTTCTCACGTGTCATTGTGTGTGTGTGTCCCCCACCAGTTCGTGGAGACCATCAGCAGTAAGCAGACTGAGCTGGACACCTTCATCGCCGAGGGATACAAGACAGCCTTGTCCGAGGAGCGTCGCAGGTACTGCTTCCTGGTGGATCGCCAGTGTGCCGTGGCCAAGAACAACAGCGCCTACCACGGCAAGGTACGTGCCACTTGATCAAAGAAAGATAAGGAGAAGTTAACGCCATTGAATCAGAATAGATGAGGATATGTTTAGTGTTTACAGCTGATCTTTGTTGCAGGACATCACGGTTAACAAACGCCCTCATGAAGATAGACATTTAAGTCAATACTGCCACTTTAGAGCACCAAGTATTGCTATAATCTAATAATAATAAGTAAAAATCAAAGTTAAAGTTCAGAAAAAAATCTTTTGGTATTATTAATTCAAAGTTTTGCACTCAAAAACTCAGCAAATCTGCTTCATCAGGACTGTGTGGGTTTGTTTCATCACATTTGATTGATTATGATGGCAACACAACCCCTCAACTATCATCATATTTTATTGAAATGTTGCTCAACTCTGATTGGTGCACTGAGCTGCATGACATCACGGATTTCCAGCTGAGCCCCGACTGCTTATAATCAACCTAAATTGTACGGTCAATTTATAAAATTAATTTTTTCCTTTTTGTGCTATTGTGTTGATTCTAGCCGACTCCTCCCCATCTGTCATCTGCGTCTCACCTGCTGTAGACCATTGTTGAGCAAAAAGAGCATACTAGGAGATGTATAATTCAAAGTCGCATTAGCTTTGACCGCTCACAGGGGCCTCTTCATTTTAAAAATTCATTAAGACTGTAGACAATGCCCAGCTGACAGGCATATCTGAAGCTGTAATCCATCATTGCACCTCCGGGCGTCTGGCCACTTCCTTGTGTAGAGAGACTGCCTCGCTTGTTTCGGTTCATGAAAGGCTTTTAATAGGAAAGAGGCATCAAAATGTAGCTGAATGTAGAGAAAGAGGAAATCAAAGCTCAGTGCAACAAACGGGACAGAAGTGTTTCTCACCCATTTTGTTTACAGCAGTCACTAGAGAGTTGTATAATACCTGCTTGTTATTTTCACATTGCTGCTGACATTTAAAGCAAAGAACCTTTTGAATCCGAACAGATCCCCCCTCCCCTTATATCGTACCATCGAAGGTAATGGAGCGGTATTAACAAGGATTTAGTTTTTTTTTATGCTTGTTGTGTTACAAATGTATGCTTATCCATTACCCAAGAATTTGATATTCTTGGGTAATGAAGTATATCAGTCTCCCGGGATTACTGGTGGGTGTGAACTGCCAGCCTGAAGATGTGGCTGGAGGAGGACTGTGTATGTGTATGTGTGTGTGTGTATGTGTGTGTGTGTACATGGACTGTGCTGCCGCTTCTTTTTTTCAACATGGAGTCTAGTCATTAATCAGGATGGGGGTGTGCGTGGGAAGAGTTCACCTTCAGCAAACTGAAGAACCCTCTCCCAGCGGGTTCCTAGTATGTGTGTCTGTGTGTGTGTGTGTGTGTGTGTGTGTGTGTGTGTGTGTGTGTGTGTGTGTGTGTGTGTGTGTGTGTGTGTGTGTGTGTGTGTGTGTGTGAGAGACGGAGAAAAACATGGTGAGTGCTACAAATCAGCACATACAAAGGGACAAAACTGTCCACGTGGTATGCGTATGTGTGTGTGCATGTGTGTATACTGTACATTACAGTCATACATGTGTGGATCTCCGTCCTGCCGTCCATTAAGCTGCGTGTCTGTGGTTGTAGAGAGAACAGCCGTGTCCACAGGCTGTGTGCTGCTGCAGTGGGCAGCTCGGTTGTATCGTTCGTCTGTCCCACAGCCTCACCCACGCAGCAGCAGCAACACATTATCATAGCTGTGCAAAGGGCAGCGGTCAAGGATACAGAGTGAGGAAAAACCTTTGAGAACCGATTCTTTTTTTTTTTTTTTTTTTTTTTAGAGAGAATATGGAGGAGATTGAAAGTTTAGCAAGGAAAATGCTTAACTGAGCTTCTTTCTCTGGTCGCTATATCAATATAGAATACTATTCTCATGAACACGATATCTTAGGAACGCCTGGTGGGAATTTCTTCAAATTTGGCACCAACGTCCACTGGCTCGACATAATATACATGACTTTTTTTAATGATACTATACTTTGACTTTTTATGACTTCTTTTATGGCATTTTCTGGCGTCGTCCCATTCCCGTTAACTTGATATCTCGGGAACACCTGGAGGGAATTTCTTCAAATTTGGCACAAACGTCCACTCGCAAGATTGAACTGATTAGATTTTGGTGGTCAAAGGTCACTGTGACCTCACAAAACACATTTTCAGCCATAATTCAACAGCAGCAGGCTTTGGTTGGAGGCGGAAATGCAATCTCTGAACCCACCCACTGTCTTATTGGTTTAAAATCAGCTTGTAAACTGGCTGTTTGTGAAAAAAATCCGGTCGTACACGCTGTCTCTCAACTCCAGTCTTGCATCTCAAGTTTCTAATCGGACTGTAAACAATGACCGGCATATGGAAGAAGCCCCTTTCCCCCAGAGGCTTATATGTTGTCAGACCAGAAACCGATTAGGTCCGAGATTGATGTATAACGGGATAAAATGATGAAGTGATGACGTGACGACTTGACTGGTTGGTGGAGGCATACAACTGCAAGGCGGTAACTCTACTTTTCTTTCTCCAATCTCTCCTCCCTACTTGCAGGGTAAAGACCTGCTGACCCAGAAGATCCCAGTGTGGCAACAGGCCTGCTCAGACCCCAACAAGCTGCCAGAGAGGGCCATGCTCCTGGCCCAGCAGATGGGCTCTGCCGCCCTCGGGGGCACCAGCCCTCTGCATACCTCCAAATCCAACCTGGTCATCTCAGACCCCATCCCCGGAGCCCAGCCTCTTCCTGTGCCCCCAGAGCTGGCTGTTTTCATGGGCAGTGGCCTGGGACACCCAGCGGTGAGTTTAGGAAAGGAGTGGCTGATGGATGCTAAAAAAGAACATGTCTCTGTTTTATTTATTTATGCTTTCATTTTGTAAAAGAAGCTAACTTTAAACCAGAGCAAAAACCTTTTTCATTTTTCTATGATATACTGTGGTCTTGGATATGACATCACAGACTTCAAATTTATGGCAATTTATACAGAAATTGCCCTTCTTGATTCTTAAGAGAAGTGAATTACATAACTAGAATTACTTCACTTCACTTTCCTCAGTAGTACTGTGATGGAGCCAACAGTTCTCTCCTAATGTGAGCTTGTCCACCTTTGGCCCTCCATAAAAATGCAAATCCAGTCTCACTTTAAAGATGGCACTCAGGTTAATGGGCTGTTTAGAGTCCACATTTCATTTCATAACTTGGATAAACTCTCACTAGACTTTTCTACATAGTTTTTGTTGGACTAATTAATATGAATGCAGCAGATTTAAACCTGACACATCATCACTTCAGCTTAATCTCTAATTTCATGAAGTAAACGCTACTGTAGTATTGCAAAGGCTGAGCCATTTTCACCATTTTACTTATTGAATCCATGTATCTGCCTGTTTATTCCAGAGGTTGATGGGCCCCGATGGTATGTCCATGGTAAATGGGACAACAGGAGTCCACGGGGAGGAATATTGGACGGATGGCGGGACTATATCTGTGTCCCAAGTCAGGCCTTCATCCCCTCAGACCCAGGCTCAGAGCCAGTCCCAGGCTCAGCCCCAGAGACAGGTCAGCGATGTCTACTCCAACACCCTCCCTGTCCGCAGGCCCGCCCCCGCCAAGAACAAGAACCCCGTGGGTAAGATAACGGTAGCGCTGCAGCAAGGAAATCACAAGCAGGATATTCGATTGAGCCTCAAACCTATTCCTATCGTTTTACCTAAAGGTACACTGAGGGGCATTTTAACGTCACATAAATATCTGCTATCACAATAAGATTATCACCTACCAACGACGAGGCTAAGTTTGGCCATTGGGCTGAGAACTGCTGGAGGAGCAGGGAGAGGTAGCAACATACACTTAGAGACCGTATTTATGAGAAATGTTGGCATGAGATAGTCTACCAATCATCTTAACTATAGACACATGTGTTTATGGTGATTTAGTAAAGGATAATGTACAGATAATATTGATTAAAATGGTCCTCCAGAGTCCGACATCAGAACTGGGTCCATAGCAACGGTCTGTTATGCATAGCAACGGTCTACTATAAATAAATAACAGACCTTAGAACGCCGTGATTGACCAATCAGAATGAAGTATTCAACAAACCTGTGCAATAAGTAAGTGATAATGTACAGCTAGTGGGTCATTGTTGTGAAATAAACCCAGACAGGGCGATGCGACCATTTCGCTTCGCGGCGGCGTCGCCTTACATTATCCCGCTTAATACACGGCTACTTACTTAAGAAATCAATAATTTGACACATAAATGGTCCGCCAGAGTCCGATATTAGAACTGCGCCCATAGCAACGGTCTGTTATACATAGCAACGGCCTATTATGAAGAAATAACAGACCATGGAATGCCGTGATTGACCAATCAGAATCAAGTATTCAACAAAGCCGTGTAATAAGTATCAGTATCAGTTAATCTGGAAGTGATATATGAATTTTTACAAATGCTGTACAAAAGCACATTTAAAAAAAAGCGAAGTTTAGAGCATCTGCCTCGCCGCTAACCGAGCCTAAATGTTAGCTTTAGTTAGCACTGCAAACTCCAGTTATTCAGAGCATCAGGTACTCCTAACCCTTGCTGTGCATTCCAATACCAATACTACCATACTATTTATCATGCCAGAAAGAGATTTAGTATGTCCCAGTACATAGTATTTCAAATGCAGCATGCCAAAAATACCAGGATGTCCTACTACATCCAGTCGCATTTTGCAGTGTGCAATCCAGCATGCTTTTCTAACCCACATTCCTTTGTGAAGCGGATAAATGAGCAAGAGGGTCAAAGTTCAAGGCGCAATGTTATGAAGAAGTGCTATGTCCCAATTGTATGCATACTGCATGCAATAGTACGTACTTTGTGAAGTTAGCTGCAGTGTGTACTAAAAGTGAAAAGAAAAAGTATGCCTTAATGAATGTCACGTCACTGACCATCGTCTCTGTCTGCACTACAGGAGAGACACGGACCCTGCCCAGGTCCAGCTCCATGGCGGCTGGCCTGGAAAAGAACGGGCGCGCCCGTGTCCAGGCCATCTTCTCCCACGCTGCAGGTGACAACGGCACCCTGCTCAGTTTCTCTGAGGGAGATGTAATCACCCTGCTAGTGCCCGAGGCCCGCGACGGCTGGCACTATGGAGAGAACGAGAAGAACAAGATGTGAGTAATATACTCATTCATTCATTCTACTTTACCTGAACCCCACATGTAGGCACAGTTAGAGTTAACAAGGTGTTCTTTCTTCTCAGGCGTGGCTGGTTCCCGTTCTCCTACACACGTGTGCTGCCTGAAAGCGACAGCGAGAAGCTCAAAGTGAAGTATGGAGACTTCTTCTATCACGTGTCGACGTAATAAGTAGCCCCAATGAGCTCAAGTCTGAGGCCTTTTGTGTTTTCTCTCCTTCCCAGCCTGCATCATGGGAAAAGTAGCAGCACGGGGAACTTGTTGGAGAGTGATGCATCACTGCCCACACCTGACTACGGCCTGACTGCCCGACTGCTGGCACAGAGCCTAGCACAGACCCGCCCACGCCCCTACAGCATGGCAGGCTTTGGCACACAGGTAGGTACAATTCAACATGTGTAGTACCTAACATACAAAACACTTCTTACTCTTGCTCATTTAATTTGTAGCCCCCGTCTGGTTTAGTCTTGTGTTGCATAATTGGATATGAGTAATCCTGCAGTAGCTGAGAAGGAGACTTTAGCTCAGTTTCTGCTGCCGCCTAGTGTTTGAATGCAAGTACAGCAGGATATTCAGTAAGTAAATGTTACTTTTATCTTTTCAGCCTGCTATTGAGGATTATGACGGCCGCTTTGCCACAAGGTAAGTCCCTTTTATGCCCTCTAAGTAACGACTGATATGACTGCTGCTGCTGCCATCTGAATTGTTTAACTTGGATAGTTTACAAAGTAGTGACTTATCAGAAGAAGACATCTTAGATAAATGGCATCTCACCTGAGCCACTACATGTTAGAACACTCTAGTAAAGGCTACTGCTTAATATATGCAAATTAAATGCTACATACACGCAGTTAAGCAGGTTCAGAGTATGTTGTGTAGTGGGCAGAATTTGGTATAGTCATACATACGTTATTCTCCCAAACGTCAGTATGGATCCTAAAAAGATTTTTGAGTGTGCTGTTGATGTACACTATTATCTCAGAATACAGTGAATCACAGTTGCAAAACATTAAGGCAAATAGTAGAAAGTGGTGAGATAGCTCAAGGAAGATCTCGCAACAAAAAAAATATTTAAAGAGGACCTATTATGCTTTTGTGTTTTGTCTCTTTCCTTTAGTGTGTTATATAGTTTTTTGTGCGTGTAAAAGATCTGCAAAGTTACAAAGTCCTTGCCAAAGAGAGTTACTCTCCCCTACAGAGACACTGCTCCTGAACTACCTGAAACGTCTTGCTTGAAGTCCCGCTTTTTCTTCCGTAACGTGGTGATGTCACCAAGTAACACATTTGAACAATACCTGCCGAGCGGCTAGATTGGCACACTCTCAAACAAAGATAGTTAGAGCGGAGCTGGAGCGGAGTCTGAAGAGTTTGGTTCGGTTGACCAATCACAATTGAGTGGACCAGTTGACCAATCAGAGCAGACTGGGCTTTTCGGGAGGGGGAGGAGCTGTAACATAATAGGTCCTCTTTAATGTTTTTAGTTTTTAATTGGCAGAGACATTTCAAAGTCACATATTGCATCATTCTGAAGCACATTTGTTACTTAACTAACTGCAAAGTGTATTCTATAACAATTAGTATATAGTACATACTGTATAAAGTTAATACTTAGGTACTATAGTACACTTTAATAGACTCAGGTTCCACACAGTGTCTGAAACAATACAATCACCCATGTTACAAGTGTAAGGAGTATTTATTATTGTTTGCTGTAGGTTCACTTTTTCAATTATTCGTTAAGTGTATTTAAATGTCAGAAAATAGTGACAAATTCTAGGGCTGCAACTAATGATTATTTTCATTATCTGTTGATTATTTTCTCGATTAATCGATTAGTTGTTTGGTCTATAAAATGTCTGAAAAATGTCAATCAGTGTTTCCTAAAGCCCGAGATGACGTCCTCAAATGTCTTGTGTTGTCCACAACTCAAAGTTATTCAGTTTACTGTCATAAACCAAAAAATATTCACATTTAAGAAGCTGGAATCAGAGAATTTAGACTTATTTTCTTAAAAAATTGATTATCAAAATAATTGGCGATTAATTTAATAGTTGACAACTAATTGATTAATTGATTCTTTGTTGCAGCTCGAACAAAATCCAATCACAATTTCCTAGAGCTGTCTTCAAATGAACTGTTTTGTCTGACTGAAAACCCAAATATATCCAATTAATGATAATATAAAAAAGGGAAAAGCAGCAAATCCTCACATGTAAGAGGCTAGAACCAGAAAATTTTTAGCTCTTTTGCTTTTACAATTGCCCAAATCGTTGGGGCTTAAGTTTTTGTCAATCGACCCATTGATTAATAGACTAATGATTTCTCAACTGGTGAGGAGTATAGTTAGGCTCAAGCAAATAAATCGCTAAAATCCCCACCTCATGAGACGAATGCACAGTGTTTCCTTTGAATATTTTCTTTGTCCTTTCCTCTTTGCTGTTGCTTACTTAACTTTAGCTCTTTTAAAGTAATGAATGCAGTCTAGCGGGGTCAGTGTCTCAGTTTATTGGCCCAGTATATTTTCACCGTAATCCTATCAAATCCTCGCTGACTCACCAGGGTTGTGTGAGGTTAGGAATGATGCTGTGCCTGTTTCTGTCCAATCAGGGAGTGCATCTTTGTGTACATGTATATACATGTGTGTGTGTGTGTGTGAGAGAAAGAAAGAAAGAGAGAGAGAGAGAGAGAGATGGCCTGTGTGCACTCGTATCGGTGTTTGGTGGATGTTGTGACAGTAGACATCACGCTGACCTCATCTCAGTCATCACTGCTTGTCAGCCTGGCGCTTTGGGCACCAGAGTCAAGCTGTTTTACATACTCTTGTCTGCTCTGAATGTGTTTTTTTCTGTATCAGTATTTTGAGACGACACTGTCCTGCAGGGTGTATTCACCCCCAACAGACTAATCTAACACTACATCCCTCCAGCTAAGGAGATGACTTGATTTTCTCATCAACAATAACGTATCTGGGGTTTCAGTGAGGCGAATATTCACGAAAACTGCTCGATTATGGCCGATAATATCTAAGATTTAAAAAGTGTTGATGAGGGAATTGGAAGTCCAATCTTCCTGATCAGGTGTGTTTGGAGTTGTAGCTGTAGGTGGGGTGGCGTAGATTTTTCGACCCCCGCCTACACGTCTCCAAAACTCTACCCTGCCTCCTTGTGCCTGTCTTGTCTTTCTCCATTTCTCTCTGAGTGTGTCCGACCTGGCAAGCTTCCTTCTCTCTTTGTTCCACAGTGACAGCCCTGATGGCAAATTGATTTCGACTGTGTGAGAACAGACATACAGACAGACACAGACAGCTCCGGATAGCACAGGGGCCTCTTCCTCCCCCCATCTTCCCCCACCCCCCCTCTCCCCTCCTCTTAGCCTCCCCCCAAACTGTCCACTTATCTCCTCCTCTGCCTTCCACACACACCCCTTCTCCAAGTGGAAGAGGCCAGTTTCATCCCCTCCTTTCTGTCCTCTCTTCCTCCTCGGGTCCCTCCTTTCCTCCTTCCGTCCATCCCTGGGTGCTGCTGCTGCTGCTGCTGGTGTCGGTGTGGACAGTAGCGGTTGGTGGGTGGAGGATTGCGTTGAGCGAGAGAGCCAGAGCGGGGCCTACCTGCTCGGCATGCAGCGATACGGACTCTGAGTACTCTTATCTGTGATCGCAGCCCACCACCACGGACTGATCTCTCAAGAGACTGCCTTTGCTACTGCTTGTCTTTTCATGCATGTACATGGTTGTGTCATTTTGTTCAAACTAAAAGGACATGTTCATGTACTGTACAAGTGCCAAAAGACTTCAATGTCGTCGTACTAAAGCCACCGGCTGAATGGCCTTTTTTTAAGCACACGTGGGGCCCAGTATTATCGAGTTCCCACCCAACACACACATGCTCAAAAAAAAAAAAAGCTTTGTTCAAAGTGAGGCTGTGCAGCAGATTACTGTTTCTGTTCTGAGAGATCCCGTATAGGTCGCGCTGTGCTTCCTCGTGTCAGTGCTAGACTTTCCGTCCAGAGGGTGTGTGTCATATTTGCCTTACTTTGCTTCTTTTCTTTTGTTTCCTATTAAACACAAACTTTATGTGCAATGAAGCAACTTTTCAAACTGAGCTTCTAGAATATACAGTATATATATATATCTCTATATATAAATTGTTTCCGTCAGTCCACCAAATTGCACTGTATTATGATCATTTTCATATAAATTTTCGATGAAACTTTCCACCCTCAGCCCCATTCTCGGCTGAATTTACTGCCAGAATTGTCAAAATAAAATCGCCTCACTCCAATAATAACCTTCAGTTTGGTCTTTTTTCTGAAGCTGCAGTGATCTTCTGTTGAGTATCCTCAATAACAGCTGTGAATGAATTAGTTTCTAGGTTAAATGACAAACCACGGCTTTTTTGCGGCTCTCAGTGTGTTATTTATGATTGTATTCCCTGAGTGGCTATGTAGTTTTTTTGGTCTTTTATTTTGAAAAATTATTGTCCTTGTAAAAAAAAAAAAAAAAACCACAAAATATTTCCAGAAACTACTGATTAGTTGAAGTGTTTATCTTATGCATGCTGTGGAGGGAAACCAGAAAAATGTGATACTACAAATTGACCTTGAATGTATGGTGACTTTTTACAAAGGTATTCTAAATAAAACATATCTCTATATATTAATAAACAGTCTGGTCTGACGAGAAATCTGTTCTGTCACTGACGATGACATTTTCAGTTTTGTTGAATTTTTTTTTTTTTTCTTTTCAAAGTTGAACTGATTTTCTTTTGTTTTCTTTCCTGTTAAAGCTGCAGTGGGTAGAATTAAAGAGCAAATATGATTTCAAAAAAAAAAAGTTATTTTTATAAAAACAGTCACTATATCCTGACAGTAGTTCATGAGACAGATAATCTGAAAGAAATCATGTGCCTCTGTGTCCTCCGGTGCTCCTAACGGTGTCTGCAAGATTTCACAGACCGGAGGAAAACAACCAATCAGAGCCGAGCTGGAGCCTTGCCGTCTCTGAGCAGCTGTCAATCACTCGCAAACTCCGATCAGACTAGGCAGCGCTGATCAAATATGAATCAATATTCTGTTACTGTAATGCCTATTTCTATAAAATGTTTCCAGAAACATCTTGTAGTGTACTGTTTAGCTGTGAAATGAGAAAGTTTGTGACTTGGCAGCCATGTTGAGATCAGTTGAGGACATATCAAGCATCGCCCAGTTACTTATATTGATTCATATTTGATCAGCGCTGCCTGGTTTGACCGTTTGATTGGAATTTGCGAGTGACTGACAGCTGCCTCTGTTGAATGAACAGCCAATAGGAACGCTCTCTCTCTGAAATGACCTGTGATTGGTCAAAGTCTCCCGTCACGGGCTAGATGTTTTAAAGCCTGAAAACAGAGCCATGAGGAGGTGCAGAAGTCTAGTTTTCTCTCAGAACACTTGAATTTCAATATGCTGAAAGGTTATTATGGATTTCTTGTCCAATGATGCCAAAAATATTCTGCCTACTGCCACTTTAAATGTTTTAAATTAATTTTTTTTTCTCAAAACTGCCACCCTGCTGTGTCCCAAGCATGCGGTGTCATCCGTACCACTCCCCCAGTAACACCCATAGCATCTCTGGGGCTCTCTGTAAATGACTGTGAGTGTGTGTGTGTGGTGGTGTTGTGTATGCGTATTGTGAGTATTTGAACTCTGCCTGCTTACCTTCTTGTTTTTGTTGTATTTTAGCTTGTGTTTGAGTTGTATTTGGGTCATTTTTTAGCAGACACAACATCAGAAACCCCTGCCTGTTGATTGCATTTGCAGTGAAATGTACTGTTTGTCCACTGAGGCGAGCTGCAGACACATTTTGTCACGTGGTTTTTAGGGTTTGAAAAGGAGCATATGGCATGTTGAGCATGGAGTGTGTACTTCCATCCCTCATTTCAGTTCCAGTTATTATTATTATTACCAACCTACAGTATGTTCATCTTGCACCAGACTAACCAGCAGTGTCGTTAACAAAATGTGAGCCATGCATGATCTGAGCGATGAGCCATTCAAACCCATTCAAGGTTCTTTTTACCTTCCAGTTTGGGTCCAGAATTGTCCCGGTTCTGAGGGAACAGGACCTCCGTAAGTCACCAGCCCTCCCATCGCCTCTCAGCCAATCCCTTTTCTCCTCCTCCTCCTCCTCTCTCTATTACTGCCTGGTGCTCTCTGCTGTTACTGGCTGTCTGGCTGCAGTAGGATGCTGCTGGTCTTTTCTGTCCTTTGGCATCCAGGGATGTGGCAGCATTTCTGTCAGGCTTTGGGTTGTAAAAGAAATACTTCTTTTTAATGTGTGTGTATCACAATATCATACAGAGAAAGACTAACCCTGCATGCATGCCTACAGCAAGCTGTTTTTATTCTTTTTATTCCCATTACATGCTTGCTAAAACTCACAGTAGATAACTGTTTGCTCAACACAACTATGGGAAGGCAGATTTCTTTGGGTGTTACATAGCTGACCGTGTGTCTCTCTAAATTCTGGCACGTGTTCATCCTAACTGTTACTGTTCCTTGTCTCACCCCTTCCTCTCCCCCCACAGTGACCGATCCATGGAGGTCTACCTCCGGCCCACCTTCACCGATGACCGATCTGCACCCATCTTCTACTAGCGGCCTGCTGCCCCAATTTTGTCCACTAACGGGGCCCTTTTAGAAGGAAACAGAGAGGCATGTTTGAGTTGTATGATATCACAAGAACGCCCAGTAGTTTTGTTACACTGCTAAGAAGTTTAGTTTCTTCGCTGCGGAAATTCACTCGGGAGAATTTTCCGGTTAATCCTCGTGATATTTTTTATTTTTTTTGCTTCCACAAACGTTGAATGTCTCGCTTGAACATTCAATTGCAAGTGTGAGAGTAGATTTTATTTAGATCACACAAAGTTGTTGATAAGGTATGGCTAATAGGTTTTTACTAGTCACATTATTATTTATCTGCACTTCTACTATGGGATTTCTTTTGTTCTTTGACACTATACACTGTAAATTTCATTTGAGGATTATTTGCATTAATGAGCAGTGAAGGCACACTCTGCATTTAGTTGTTTAAGTGAGGCTCGAGGGTGACAACAGATTTCAGTGCATCACTGTAATATGCGCTGTGTTGATTGGATACTGCCACAGATAGCTAGAATGATATGATTCTGCTTTTGTTAAGTGATAAAGTACTATATATTTACTAGTTGTGATACAGTATTCCCATATTTACAACGTGGGAACTGTGCCTTCTATTGTTTTTTTTTCTTCATGCAGCGTTGACCCAATTATTCTGTAAACTGGTTTGCATCAAAGTTCAATGTTTTTTTTTTTTAAAATATATATATTCCTGAACATATAAGTGGGGTTATTTCCCTTTTTTTTTTGTTTTGTTTGCTTGTAATGTCCGGACTTTATCTTTTTTTGCTTAGCAAGCTCCAGTACAGCGCAATTTCACCAAAATAAGGATATTTTTGCTGTTCTTTCCTTCTCTTTAAAGGAACAGTGTGTAACATGTCGGGGATCTAGTGGCAGAAATGGAATATAATTTACATAACTGTGTTTTCATGAGTGTATAACCACCTGAAACTAAGAATTGTTGTGTTTTCATTAGCTTAGAATGAGCCCCTCATACTTACATAGGGAGCGTGTCTCTTCACGGAGTCCACCATGTTGCTCCATCATGTTTCTACAGTAGCCCAGAACGGACACACCAAACACCCGCTCTAGAGAGAGCCTTTCACGTTTTTACCACAGACTATAAAAGAAGTGGACGTAGTCACCGTGACGTCACACATGGGTTTGTGGAGTACCGTTTTGAAGCCTCGAGTTCGGCCTTTTGGCCATCACAATCTTGGTTTTTGGCCATCGCCCTCTTGTTTTTTTGCAACCAGAAGTGGTACGAGAGAGCGGAGCAACCGAACACTGAATAAGACATTTTTAGGCGACCAAAAAGTTACAATTAACTTTAATTTTAGGGTTAGGGTTTAACTTTCCCTAAAGCATCCCCTGCTTTATGGTCTATTTGACTCTAAATGGGACCATAATTTACTAAATGAACATCATGCTGTATTGAAGAAGACTTGAAACTAGCGATTGAAACCATAAAGTCATGTTTATAATGTTTACAGAGGTAATAAATCAAGTGAGAAGTAAGCTCATTTTCTCATAGACTTCTATACAATTGGAGTCGCCCCCTGCTGGCTCTTAGAAAGAAAGCAAGTTTAAGGCACTTCCTCATTGGCTTCATTTTTCAGACTCGGAGGTTGCCCACTGGTTGCAGTCTGCAACCACACCACTAGATGCCACCAAATCCTACACACTGTACCTTTAAATGTCAGTAATATCACAGCTACCAGATAGCCAAGAGATGAAAACAATGTATACATAATGGGTCTTTTTAAAAAAATATATATTTAGCTTTGAGGGAGTGGTAGCTTATCAGATAAGGTACAGTATTATCGTAGCTTTTGATCGTTCATTCTCAGTATTATACACTCATCTGGGAGAAAAGCTTAGAGCAGAGGCATTTATCTACAGTGTGACATGTGGGGATAGAAGTGGAACTGTATGTAATGAAAAAGCAATAATGTGTGTGGTTGTGTGAATGAGCTAAAATGCCTCTTAGACTGCAAGAAATTAACATCGTGAAAAGTCAATTTTCCACGGATGAGTCCTTTAGACTGAGTGATATGATCGGACTTTTATTACACGGCTCATTTGGGCAGCAAGTTTCAAATGCATTTTTTTTTTTTACTTTTATATAGCTTTCATTGTGTCCATTTCTCACTTTTTTTTGTCCCCGTTTGTATTATATCTGTACTGTACAGAAAGTGCATATAAATTATCTTGTCCAAAATAAATCTAAATGGGCAGAAACGTCACACTTTTTATGTGTTGTGTTGTCGTGTTTTCATGTGTTCTTGTTTGCACTTCTTCCACGTCAATATTACAGACACAAGAAGGGAAAAAAAGTATTTGGATTTATTTGTTTGGGATAGTACAATAGCAATGAGTGAGGAAAGGGAGGGGGAAATGGAAACAGCAATGATGTTACTACCGGTGCACAGAGCAACCCACCTCACCTTCTCCAAAAGGTGTCTGCCACTTTTAGCCAATAGGCTTTGTAATATCTCTTTGGCAAATTTTAGAGACCGTCATCCTGGATTGCGTCTTTTCAAATCGTACAAAAATACTAGTTTTCTCTTCTTGCAGGAACTTAAAAGGCAAGGTGAGAGGAAACTGAATTGGCACTTTGAGCTACAGAAGGGTAGAGAGGGGGAGGGAGCCGCCGATACAGCAGTAGTAATTCAAGTCAAGCTACCTGCTACATGTCGAGAAAACATTCATACAATTATGTGAGATATCTTGAATGTCTTTTTTTTTTTGTTTGTTTTTGTGCACCTCAGACCCGGGCATTCAGCACAAATGTAATAGAATACATTATGTATGACACTATGGACGATACGTAGAAAAAAGATGCATAAAGATGACATTCAACATTTATGACATGACACCGCTCTGTTGTGTTGCAACACCTCTGTATCCCTTTGGTTGTCACTCTATTGCTGATGAAATGTCATATAAACAAAGCTAATATGCAATAAAATAAACCTGTAGCTGGCACTGTGGACACAAATAAGGAACGTCACATGTTTTAGATATTTCATTCCAGGATGGGGGGGGTGATGAAGAGCAACACACTTCTACAAATAAAGACCCAGCTTGGCTATACAAAGTGCTTCAGACAGATATGATCACTGTAGACATATACTGTAGGGTCATCATTAACCAGAGTGAGTGGTGGTGATAATTATAGGGAGCGGCAACACCTTGATTTCTTTAACATAGCACACCGAATCCACCATCAATATGATTTGGATATGACTTGGATTAATAAAGGACAAATTAAGTTTCAGCATCTCCATCTTCAAAACACCATCACCACCACCCACAGCTGTAATAAAGTCTGATTTTGTGTTGGGAAATTCTTAAGCAAAAATCATCAAGCATTGTTCTCTGGCTCCAACAATGAGAGCCGTAACAGTCTTTAAAAACGCCAGATCGATGGTAAGCAGGTGGACCGAGGCAGCCAATGACGGGGAGCAGCTATGAATTTCATTTCTCTTCTCCATTTCTCTTCATTTATTTTCATTTAAATTTACAAATTAAATTACCTGTAAGGTCACCAACAGAAGTTGATGCTGCATCAAGCAAAGGAGTTATCGTCATATACTGTGTGTTGAACTAATATACTGATGATTTCTATTTCTGCAAACAATATGATCTGATTTTGTTGTCTCACCAGCAGCTATCTCTTTCTCCACAAAATAAAAAAAAACAAAAAGAAATGTGCAAATCATTGAGGGTCTTTCACTACAACATGAGGCACTGTCTCATAAAGGGTCACCAGGGTCAGATGCCCCACACGTTGATAAAAAATAAAACTCTGTAAAACATCTAGATATAATAATAATGCTGCTTTTTCTGTGTCGAGAAGGACCAGGACTCGTCTTCCTCCAGTCGGGACCGTGTTGCGATCAATCTTTTGGGCTTTCTTCACTGTTACCTGTTGGAAATAATTGATTGGAAATAAGTATGACGGCTATTTTTAGAGCGAGCGGTTCACGACAACAACAGACAGTGAAAATGATAGTTTGACTGTATATTATATCATACCAGCAACATTACTACAGTTTCAATGTCTGCAGCTGTAGAATATGTCACACACATGAAAAAAGTAAAGATTTATTTTTAAATCAACACTCCCTGCTTCTGTTTCAAAATAAAAGCCCCCACATTTTTTTTCTGTGGACAGAATTCCTTCATTTGTCAACACAAGGCTTTTATTCTGAAATATTTGCAGGACACTGTTGTAGAAAATGCAGTGACTTGCAGAGCTCCATGAATGAATAAAGTACTTTTGATTGTGGATTATTACAATTATTTACAAATGAGTACACATTTCTTAACCTTTCTCTGTCTAAAATGAATATAAATTACATTTATAATGAAATGTAATGGCCATTATGAAAGGCAAACGCTATGTAGAAAGAAAGGGCTGGCAGCAGAAACGCTGCCAGTGTGGACGCCACACACGTGAGTGACGAAGCAGTTCAGTAAGGCAGCCATCACGAGCTGCTCACGCAGGCAATGTGTCCCGGCCGTAAGAGACACTAATCAAACAGTTTAAAGTTATACTCCACCCCAGGGTTGTCACGACATCAGATTCACTTTACAGACATGCCCACTTTATGATAATCACATGCAGTTTGGGGCAAGTCATAGTCAAGTCGGCACACTGACACACTGACAGCTGTTGTTGCCTGTTGGGCTGCAGTTTGCCATGTTATGATTTGAGCATATTTTTTTTTATGCTAAATGCAGTACCTGTGAGGGTTTCTGGATACTATTTGTCATTGTTTTGTGTTGATAAGAGTATTAAATACTTGACAAATGTACCTTAAAGGGTACATTTTGAAAATGTGCAATTAATTTGCGATTAATCATAATTAATTATACTATGAAACAAACAATTCAATTTCGGTTGGACTTTAAAAATATTGGGTAATTTTGAATTAAAGATTCGAGAGGTTTTCAACATTATACAACAGTCCAAACTGTGTATGAAAGACAGTGAATACATACCTGTTGCTGAGCCCACGTGGGAGTCGGAGACGTGTGTGATAGAGAATCGTGACACCATAAAACGGTTAAGTGCTACAGCTGCAGGTTTTGGAGCTTCAGGACTGTTGGAGGTGGATGTGGGTGAGGCCTTGGGCTCAGGGATGGTGTCAGGTGAGGATGGGCGGGGCTCGAACGAGAGGTCATCTTCCCATTCATAACCCCCTCCTGAGTGCACACAGACAAAGCCACCATTGCAGTTATTGTGAACAATCTGGGAGAAATCAACTCGGATTACTCTGCGTAGCATTTAGTGTTCTTGACAAACTCACCCTCTTCTGAGTTGTTCCCATCTGTTTCTTCAGAACCACAGAATGATTCACAGGACTGAGCTTCGAGTTCAGGGTCAGCTTGCAGCTGGTGGTCAGTGTTTTTTTCCTCTGGAGATTCCTGCTCACTGGACTCTGTTCCTGTGGAGAAGGCGAAGTCTGCCAGCTCTCCCGTGGGGCTCTCCTGGAAGTCATAAACAAAAATATCCCTCTCATACTCTAAAGCAATAAAGTAATCTTAGTAATAGTCAAAACGTGTCGTACCTGGTCAAAAAGGAACACCGTAACATCGTCAAAAAAGGACACCGCTTTTTTCTTCCTCTCCAACTCGTCACAGAAGGACTGGGTGAGCAGCGTGGGCATCTTCAGGAGGCTGCGGAGGTGTCTCGCCCTGCTGCAGTCGCTTACCACCACTGGCACTGTGCTGACATCCTCCTCACTCTCCTCACTGTCTTCATCTTGGATGTTATACGTCCTAAGCTCTTCATCCGACTCGCTGTCATCTGAATCGTCTTCATCCTCCGCCTCCTCCAGCGGAGCTCTCACGTCTTCTCCGCACAGCTCCAACAGCGACGAGGAAGAGGAGAGGTCGACGGGGCCGTTGGATTCTTCGCATAAGCTGTCCTGTGAGTCACATTCCCCCGCGTCTATGTCCTCGAAATCTTCCTCGTTTATTCTCACAACCTCCCTTCTGTCCTCCGTCTCATCCTTGACGTGATTGAATTCGGGCAGCTCCTCCTCTGTGGATCCATCGCCATTTTCATTTTCGCTGGGGGCCTCGTCTCTGTAGTCCATTAAGGTGGAGTCAGAGTGGAAAGACTGGACAGGGGAACATTCGTCTGCTTTTCTGTTCCCCTCCTCGTGGTTTCCTGAGGCCTCCTGGACAGCGGAAGAGGCTTCAGACCCGATGGAGGAGCTGAGCTCTGAGGGAGGTTCCTCTCCTGAGTGCTCCGTCTCCAGCCCGAGGTCGTCATCTGCGGGGGCTGCCTCTTTAGTCAGGCAGCCGCCCATCTGCGGAGGAAACGGCGACAGCATGGACAACCCAGGGGTGGGAAGGGGATGGTGTGAACTAGGCTCAGCCTCTGAGAGATTCACCAAAACACAACTTTTGACGTGTCTCAGATTTGTTAAATGTTCCTCGTTGAATTGCCTTTTGACGAGATCATCAACTCTGATTGAGCTCGATTTCTCAGCAGGAAAGTCGCGGTTACTTGGACCTGCAAAGAACTTGCTGCCTTCCTCTTGAGGGCTCCTCTCATTTTCAGCATCATAGTCGGAGAAATAAGCCGAGTCCCTGTACGGGTTCTTATCAGTCAGGCCCTTTAGCTGTAGCTCTGAGGTGCTTGTGGATGTGCAGACCCCTTGGCCCAAACCCACCTGCAGGACTAGTTCAGGTTCTCCACCCAAGCTCCGTTCACCACCCCGGGGATCTCCAAGCTCTTTGAAGAAAAACTCTGGCGATTCGTTGTTCTCCGTGTCGTAGCCACTGTCCAGGGATTTGGGCAGGACGGGGGTGTTGAAGGGATCGGGGCTGAAGGCCTGATCGCTGTTGCTTGCCATCGATGAGGACAGGTTAAGGGTGTCTACGGAGTCAGGAGTTCTCTCTGGATGATTCGACGGGCTAAGCTCTTCCTCCTCTACCTCAGCGTAGTCCAGGTTGAAGTCGGCAAAGATCCCAGACGTAATATCTGTGATGTCATCGTCATCATCCTCGCTAAAGTCGCCAAGTTCAACCAGGCTGGAGTCTCTGACCCCCACACCGCTGTCCAACGCTCTGCTGCTTTCCGACGTCTCTGGATAGTTCAGCCTCTTGTCTCCCAGACCAACAGAGATTGAAACCCCCTCCCACATGTTGCCTCGCTGCTTGTCCAACAAGGCTCCAGTTTGTCCAGTCTGAGGCTCGTTGAAAGAGGACGGGGACTTTATATAGCTGGCCTCGGGTATCATCTTAGGCTCAGAGTACAGTCTCTCTCCATTAAGCAACAACTGCTTTTCATATTTGCCCTCCATTTGTCGACCCTCTGTACCTCTGGCACTAATACTTGAGCTGGTAAGAGAATCAATACTTCTTAGATTTTCTGCAGTTAAGCTCCTTTCCGCTTGAGCGGCAGCTTCCTCTCCTTCTTTGTGACATAAGTGAATGTATGAATCTAATTCAGTGGGCTTGTTAGCAGCGTTACAACCTCCTTCTGCATCCAAGGTGCCACAAGACCTGGAGCTGTGGAAGGTTCTGGTAGTGGCCTTGGTTAAAGACCATAATTCTGTTGTGTTAGAGAGAGCAGTATATTGAAGGTCCAGGTAGCTGTCATGCCCACTTCCTGTCTGCCTTCCGTCAAAGCTCAGGCTATTATTGTTTGCCGAATGGTTTGAGGTCCAGTTTGTGGCCTCTCCCTCAGAGAAAAGGTCATCCTCGACGTCGTCACCTCGCTGCTGGCCCACCAGCAGGCCGTCGTCGGTCCCTACGTCGATGCTAATGTGGTTAACAATGGGTAGTGTCTTTCTGAGGGGACCCATCATACTTTGGCAGCTTTCACTAACCGTGCTCCGACCTGTGCTCGCTTCAAGGTAGGGATCGCAGAACCCTAAGCTGGGGCTGCTGACTGCTTGTGATAAACTGCGTGGGTTTTCTAAACGCCCCGCCGGATGGACGAGGTTTGACTCCGGCGACGTATCCAGTTCAGACAGACAGGATTGGTGTGCCTTGTATGCTGATTCACAGTAGTCGTCTTGACTGGACGAGAAGCAGTTGTGCGAGTGGCTGAGCTTTACAGGGCTGGTGCTGGATGACTGTTTCAGCAGTGGCTCCATGGTGAGTTGGACAGTGGGGCTCGAATCGGAGTCATAGGCAGTAGATCTGTTGTTCTCAGTTGACCAGTAAGCACTGGGCTGTGCCATGGACGAACCAGTCCGACTGTCAGAGGACAACCTTCTGCTGCTGGCCTCCAGTCCGGGGCTGTAGTCCACCACGCTGTCGTCCAGGTTAATGTTACACTCCACTGGTTCCTCTATTCGAATGTAGTACTCGCTGCTGACTGAGGGGCTGTGAGCGCTCAGCACTGGGACCACGCCCGGGTGTTCGGGTTCATAATAGGACGGGGATATGCCTGAGGTCAGGCTGTCAGTCTTGCAGCCCCCTGAGGTGCTTCCTTTACTTGAATAATAGATATCCTGGTAATATGGGTTCCCCTGGCCCAGCGGCCCACTGGTGGAGGAGGAGCAGTAGGGCTGCTCGGCTCGGGCCTGCTCCCACTTGTACTCAAAGTTGAGACCGTGGCTGGTCTCGGTGACGGTCAGCAGGTCGTCCCCGGTGTCAGAGTGGAAGCTGTCAGAGAAGTGCTCCAGGAGGGGGAAGGAGGACGAGGCGGAGGAGGCCAGCTCCACTGCCTGAGTTTGGTCTGGACTGGGGACGTCAGCTGAGGCGGGCGTAGGGGTCAGGACTAGGGTCGTGGATGTGGCTGTGTGGGAGGTGCTGCCGAGCAGGTTGGGTCTCAAAGCGTTCCAGCGTTGTTCAAAGTCTTCCTCGGCCTCGCTGGAGCCTTTGGCACACAAGTACGTGACCAGAAGGTGGACTTCCTCACTGCTGGGTCTCAGCTCCGGCTGCAGCCAGCAGAACTGCATCACCTCGTACCTGGACGGAGAGAGGAGAACAGATCAGAGGCAAAAGAGATTATGAGCTATAATTGTGTTTAAAGATGATTAGTTGTCAGCTATTGAATTAATCGCCAACTATTTTGATAATCGATTAATCTGTTTGAGTAATTTTTTAAGATTCCAGCTTCTTAAATGTGAATATTTTCTGGTTTCTTTACTCCTCTATGACAGTAAACTGAATATCTTTGAGTTTTGGGCAAAACAAGACATTTAAGAGAATTTTGAGAAACACTGATGGACATTTTTCACCATTTTTAGACATTTTATAGACCAAACAACTAATAAATTAATCGAGAAAATAATAATAGATAAATTAATTGTTGGTTGTAGCAGAAGTTGTGTTACTCTTCTTACGTCTACATATCAGTTAGCTCAGAAGAACTAATTAATATCTATAGGTTCTTATATAAGGAGAGAAATAGGCAAAAGTTAAACAATTGATTCTAGACTAACAGGGGAATATAAAAGAACAGAAGTCAGCGCTTTCTAGCAACACCTAGCACTTGTCCAAGACATATAGAGTACATGAAGGAGGTGCAGTGCAGATGCTGACATAGTTAAAAGATATTTACGTTCCTCCTTGGAGCCTCCTCAGTGGAGCACATTTAATTTAGTGAAGAACAGTTTTGAAAAATAAATAAATAAAAACAATATTTGGCTGGCTTCCCGGGGAAAGATGAATGAGGTGATTCCACTCTGGTCGATGCCAAGGGGGATCGTAAAGAAAAGGGAAAGTATTGATCATCTGCCCTCGCTAGCAAAGAGATATATTGCTACAGTGGACTGGTGTACCACCAAAAGCAGAAACCGATTTTAAAAACAAGACACACTGGCTTGTTAGAAATTAATTGGTCAGTGAGACCTGAAGGCTTGTAATGTGTAAAATGTATGTGGTACAAAGATATATACCGTTCGGAGGGTCAGCCTGTGCGTGTGTATGTGAAGTATGTCTCCTCGAGTGTGTGGGCATGTCTTACCAGCGCTCAGCCAGGGGGAATTGGAGCAGCGGTTTGGGAAGTTTGAGCTGCTGTTCCTTCACAGCATATGTCAGCACCTGTCTGTCAGAGTAGTGTCTGTACGGCTGGTTTCCCAGCTCAAACAACTCCCACACAGTCACCCCCAATGACCTGGAACGGGCAAAGAAAAGTGTGTTCACCACTCATATCCCGGATATGGCCTTCTTTATGTTATGTCACAAGTGTATTCATGCTGTACGCATTATTTCCCACAGAGTTTCACAATAAAAGCAGAGGAAGTTCACAGGTAAACATCAAAATATGAGAATCCAAAGTGACATTCTAGCAATATTATCTGCATTAAATCAAATACACACAAAAAAATGGTGTTAAACCTTTTTATATTTTGATAAAGGTGATGTTGGTATGGTAGCGTTATCTCATTAAACTTGGAATAATATTTCCTATTCGTCATAACACAAATAAATACACAATCTTTGACCAGGTACTACAAATTAATACCTAAATAATTGTAAAAAATAATAATAACAACAACAATAAAAAATAAAATAAAATAAATAAAATAAATCTCACCATATGTTGCTGGATTTTGTTTGGTCGACGACAAGCAGGTTTCCGTGGACCTCGTCTATGAGCTCTGGTGCAATCCAGCGCAGGGGCACCCAAATCTGGTCTTGTGTAACATAATAGTCATCCTAGAGAAGAAGAAGAACAACAACAACATGTTGGAGTACTGATAGGGTGACGAGGTAAAATGCAGTCAATAAAAATGTCATTAACAAAAGACAGTCTGACCTTGTATCGGCTGTGAGAAAGGCCATAGTCTCCGATCTTAACTGACATTTCTGACGTTAGCAGGCAGTTTCGCAAGGCCAGGTCACTGTCAAAACAAAGGAAATCATCATCTAATACAGCACAACTGAGATGCATAAACATACCCATATTTATTTATCTCTTTTAAAACTCTGAAAACCTTTTTTCAATCTCAATCCGGCAAAGTTAGAACAGCTTTAGGTTATTTTACTTTTCCATTTCCTATAGTTTTTCGTCTCTGATCTTCACACTGGTTTTAAGTGGGCAGCACCAATTGGGATTTAGCAACATTTGGGTCAAAATGTGATGACATGTGGGATTTAATGGTTATTTTTGCCAGTGTCAGTCAAACTTGATATTAATACTTACGGATGTTTTTTTCTTACTTTGATTGTTGCTTATTTTTTCATAAACATTTATTGTTACAGTAAAGATAAGTATTTAGGATTTGAAACCAGGTTTTCAGGGGCTTTAAATTATTGCTGGAAGTTTTAGGATTCATATTTTTTTTTTACATCCAGGTCAATATATTACAGGAAGCTTTCTTTAGTTATACTTGGGTATCAGTGTTTGTTAAAAACATATTATATGTGCCATACTGTCAATGAATATGTCTCACAGCATTATGATTATCCTATGCAGCTACGGCATGATTTATATCATATCTGTGTACATATAAAGTATCGTATAAAGACACAGACTAAACTAAGTCACTTTGTTTTAATCTCACCTCCTCCTCCGCCTGGCAGCCACTGATTGGTTGCTATGGAAACCACCACATGGCTGAGAGAGAGAGCGAGCGCGGAAGGGGCTCGCCCCCGGCAACAAAATCACTGATGCTGGAGTTTGTGACAACTACTCAGGCAGCACCAGGATGTTGTTGCTGGGAGAGACCAGCAGGGGGCGCACCGGTTCCTTTCTAGGGCGTTAATATTCAGGTTGATGAAGGTAAATGGAGCGGGACTGACTGACATACTGCACCTGTGTATGAAGTTATATTTGTGGAGTTGCAGAAGCCCCGAAGCAATGTCGCACGCCATTCGCTGGAGGATCAAAGGGTCAGGGGTCTCGGAGTCAGCCACCCGACAACTGCGCAGATAGCTCTTCAGATCGCCCTGAGAGGAGACAGGTCGTAAGCTGCTCGGATCACTTATGAATAAACAAAACAACAATGCACCAAGAAAGAAAATAATAAGAGCTGTGGGAAGAACTGAATAAACTGAATTTGATCATTAAGGCGTGTCCAACCAGAGGGCAAAACTCCATGACCAGCAGATAAGGAGTGACCTCTGAGCACTGGGCCAGGCACTGCAGGAGGGCCGGGTGCTGGAGGGTTCTGGTGGAGGAAACGGGATTTGAGTAGTTATGAATGCACAAATACCGTACATACAATAAATAATCTGATCATAGTGTGATCTCTGTGAACTGACCGGTATGGCTGCACCTCCTCCAGGAATTGCATCTGATCCTGAACACTGGCACTGGCCTTCAGCTCCTTTACCACCACCTGGGTGGTGCTGAGGCCCGCGTTGACCTCGCCCAGCAGGACCTTTAGAAGTATACATACTTTTATACCAAACTCTAATGTAAATCAGAATTTACTACAAACAGCATCAAAATGCAATTACAAAGTGAGAAAAAAAAGCAGAACGAGAACGGTGCATCATGAACAAATCTAGACGTGTAACAGCAGCATGTACTGTACAGTAAATTGTGAGGAATTTACTGTGACTGTGAATTTCAACTCCTCTCCTTTAACACTAGTGCCAAAGATTAGCCTCGCTAGAATGAGATCATCATCACATTACGCTCGCATTCCTCACAGAGTAGAAAGCACATTGGAGTACAGTTAATA
Organism: Sebastiscus tertius; assembly: GCA_916701665.1. NCBI lineage: Eukaryota > Metazoa > Chordata > Actinopteri > Perciformes > Sebastidae > Sebastiscus > Sebastiscus tertius. Next base: position 55,168 of record CAKAOH010033870.1, read on the forward strand.
CAGTAAAGACAGAGGCAGTTGAAAGAGTTCAAATGAGTGCAAAGGTGGTGACTACGGATCCAAAAACCACTGGGTGATTGTATGTTTTAAGAACAAGAAAAAAAAAAAGCATGTTTCACCTTGCCAAACCAGCCATGTCCAATCTCCTTTAGATAGAGCAGACTATGGCGGCCGAGGTCTGACGATTTCAGCAGCTGGACTGGAAAGGAACAGTAAGAAAGACATAAGATTACTTTTAGACAGGCAAAAAAGGAGATGGTTGTAGTTAAGTGATTAAGAGAAAAGAAACCGATTCCTGAAAAGAAAAATAGAAGGTTGGGTCTTTCCTACAGGACAGGGAAACATCACAGACAGAGATAAGAAGAGAAACAATAGAAACTCCTCTCAACCAAACAATAAATGCACATTTTCCTAAATAAAAAGTTGCATCAACTAAAGAGGAGAGATTGCCTAAACTTCCCAGCTACATTAAATAAGCATTAATAAGAGCCAGCAAGTCGTGCACAAATTGAAATACCTCCATGGATCCTCATATCTCAAGAATAGACATGATGATGGTGAGTGGAGAGATGATGGCGGAGCAGTGGAGCGGCCAGCCACTCTGAGCACTGTGACGGGGACTGAGTCGGAGTCCCAGGCAGGGATGAAGTACTGGTTCAGAGTGTGAGAACCGAGAGCCCGTGGCCCCAGCCCCAACCCCAGGCGTCTTAGCCTCATTGTGTGTATTTGAGAAAGAGCCCACGGTCGTAATGTGCGTGTGTGTGTGTGTGTGTGAGAGAGCCTCGGCAGGATTTAACCCTCCGAGCCCTCGCACAGCTGAACAAGCTCGCCACGCTGCCTCTCCCAGTCTGCGCCGAGCTCATCCTCCAACTGGGACGCACGAAAACACACAACACTGTCCTCGTCTGGAGCGCTCCAGCTGTCGAGCAAAATCCTCGGTTTCCTACACAAGACTACATTTAAATCTACAGTTGAGCTGAGCGAGATCGAAACGTATCACAGCTTCGAGGCGGTGGAGCGATGTGCCGACGGGAGGACTTCTGCTCCGGGCGCTGAGATTTTCTGGTCATGCATCACGCCTGATGTGACCGTCACGCATGTTGCTAGTGTGCCGTCTGACGCGCCAGTACTGTGTGCAGCTTCAAGACACCCAGTGGTGACATAAGGCCCACATAAAGCCCCCCTGTCACCCCGGACAGCAGCATTCCTCAGCCAAACAGGACACAAACACTGCTCTGTCAGACGCAGAAAAAGACCTCTGTCATCCACACTCGCCACCCCTATCTCAAGCCTCCCCTCCCCGCTCTTAGGTCCTGGTGCATGACACCACCCTTCCCCTGTCTCTCCTCATCCTGTCACAAACCCCTCACTGTATTCGGCCCATAATGCCAGTCCTCCACTGGTGCGTTCCATGGACGTTTCAGCGCGGCCTTATGCTCACCCACTGCCCAGCCGGCCTAAATTGGGGCCATTGTTTGGCCCGCTCGCTCACACGCTCATGCTGCGTCTCCTGGTACCCAGTGGACCAAACACACACACACAAACACTCATGTGCAGACACACACAAGGCCCATTCTCCGCTGGAACGCTGGGCAGAGGTTGTCACGGTGACAACAGACCCACACTGCCCCTCGCCGACGGAGAGAAATTAAAAAGTGGCATTATTCCGAATGTGGAATGTGTGAGCGTGAGTGTGCATTCCCGTCCTACGTCGTGGCATTCCCGGAGAAGACGGTTGGGGTCCAACGAGACTGTGGGATCGGTGGGCCCGTGGAATGATACACACTCGCTTCATAACACTCACTTTGATGCATCGAGCCTCTGTAGTGGGTGTGAAGGCTTTGCACGACCTCTTGAATAAAAGATTAGACCAACAAGTGAAAAGCAGGACTGTCAGATCAATGGCGAACGTTGTACTGTGTGTTCATACAGATGTTTAAGTGATATAGACTACGCCATTCGTGGTTAAACTATATAACTAGTGTTTCTGTTCAACATGCAATTACTAGGCTCATTTTCATCGTGTGTAGGTCAGTGTGGGGGTGGACATGATGTCAATATGTATGGAGGAGCCTTGACCTGCAGCTTATTGATGTAATACTTTTGAAATATGACGTCATTCCTGCCATTTCCTCTCCTCTCAATCTTTTTGCATGCTTACTAATTTGTCAGATATAAGCAAAGCAATAGAGAGGCTCCTAAAAGTATACATTCCTAATACTTCCAATCCACAATAGGTACATGTGAAAAAGTGAATATAATAATGTGTTCTACTGTCTTTACATAAGAAAGGAGGAATGAATAATTCTCTCTGACTCAGTGAAAGGAGGCACTCTCGTCTCCTTTCGCCATCCATCCATTCCTCGCCCTGCAACACCTGCTCCAATCATACAGCGGTAGCTATGGAGGACAGAGGGGAGGCTGGTGATTGGCTGCAAGCCTGAGGCTGCCTTATCCAATCATTGACGGAGCTCACATCCTGGGATGCGGAGCCCCAACTCACCTCCCTTCTGGCTGAGCAGCACAGCGCAGCGCAGACAGCCAGTGAGTCATGCAGGGAGAGAGACACCCAGGATCTGGCTTACATACACTGAGACTCACACACACACACACTCTAGTCCACATACATGATGCACACACACACATTTTAACAGGCTGGGTTTGAGGCAGAATGACCTGAAGAAGAACAAACAGGCTGTGACGATGCGTAGGAGGATCATGGATATAGAAATTAAACACACCAACATAATATGGATGTGTGTTGAAGTGCTGATGTTGGATTATGTAAGACTGAAGTAAAATAGGAGATTCATGTTAAAGGGATAGTGCGGGTGTTTTGAAGTGGTGTTGCATGAGGTACTTATGCATAGTCAGTATATTACCTACAGTAGATGACGGTCAGCACGCCCCCAGTTTGGAGAAGCAGACAGGAGTTATCGCACGGAAGCACAGTGATGTACTGCTGTGGACGGAGCTGGCAGCAAAACGCATTTTAGCCACCTAAAAGAAAGGCCCAGCTAAAAAAATCAGTTTAAGTGTACGCTATATTTAGAATATTTTCACCGCTTTACCTTGCTGTCAGACAGCCCTTTTCGACAGGGGACTGAAGCTATTGTATCGTCTATGCTCTCGCCAAGGCCACCAGACTCCATTGTAAAAACCTGTAATTTTACCTTGCAGAACACGGGGGTTGCTGGTCTACCGCTGCCTCGATCGGTTAGTTTGTTTGCGATATTGTGTAACTTTGATGAATTCAAACTAAGCGATCGAGGCAGCGGTAGACCAGCAGCCCCCGTGTTCTGTGACCCCCGTATTCTGCCAGGTAAAATGACGTCTTTTTCCAATGGAGTCTGGTTGCTTTACTGAGACCATAGATAACGGCTTCAGTTCCCCGTCTGAAACATAGAGTGGACAACGTGTTCTCATCCCAACTCGTCATATAGTGACTGTTGTTTCAGACAACTCGGCGTCACTCTTTTTGGACGCAGTAAACACGTGCTTAATGTTGGGTAGTAAACAAAAACACTTGCTTTGGTTCAGGCAATAAAACCCCTATAGTTAGGTTTAGGAAAAAACAACATGGTTGGGCTTAAAAACGACTACATTTGTACAGTGAAATTGACGCTGAACGTTGTGAACACGGGACATGAACGAACAACTGATTTTAACGTGATGCACGGGACACGAACAGCAGTATCCCGGATGAAAGCCTCGTGTTTGATGGACCCATCCACCTCCCCTCTCTCCCACCTGCCAGCCATGTGTCTTTTCGCTCTTAAAACTACGTCACCACACTCCATGCGCACTTTCCCAATGCTAAAGAGTGCCTTAAGCGTCGGTTTCTGACGCCCTGGGAATGAGAACGGGCTGGATTGGATAGCTGTCCAACTGCAAGGTAAACCGCCGAAAATGCTAAATATAGCGTACACTTAAACTGATATTGATTTTTTTAGGTGGGCCGTTCTTTTAGGAAGCTAAAATACATTTTGCTGTCGGCCCCATCCACAGCAGTACATTGCTTTGTCTGTTTCTCCAAACTGGGGGTGTGCCGACCGTCATCTACTGTAGGTAACGCACTAATTATGGACAAGTACCTCATACAACCCCACTTCAAAACACCAGAAATATCCCTTTAATGTAAAGCAGCATGTATTTAACGAACACACACAGAAACCCGTTTATAATGTACACTAGATGGTCAGATTCCCTCCTCTGCAGTGGGCTGCAGTTTTCACATAGAGCATGTAGGTTGATTTCTAAATGCATTACACAATGGACAGATGTATGTCCCTTGTTGAGAGAGAGGGCATGAAGAAGAGACATATAATACAAGATAACAAATGAAGGAGAATATGTCTGCTTCAACTAAGGTAGACAAAATGTTTTATCTCATTCAAATCTATTGAGCCAGTAAGATGTTACATAATTCACATGTGCTATGCTCCAGAGATGTAACAACCTTATTTAATAGTCTGTTAGTGTGGCAGACATGTACTCTTTCTAAAGAGCTGGAAATTAATAAGGACTACAGAGATATGCAATACAGAAAAGAGAGAAGATGAGAGAAAAGAAGAAAGGAAAAACACCAGGAAGCAGAAACTAAAATTAAAAAACAGGTCATTAAAAGTGCAAGCAGAAATAACTTTGAGGTGTTGACGGTGTTGTGTAGTTTCTTACTGGATCTGCCGGGCTGTTTGGACACCGGCAGGGAGACCTCAGTGAGGGGAAGGATGTAGACCTCGGGGCCATTCTGGGAGGAAGGCGAGGCCAGGGCGGAGAGATCTGCCTGGTACTCCTCTCCCTCAGTGTTTTCAAACTCCTGGTGCAAAGACACACGCTGGGATTAGTCACCCACTCGCAGCCATCCTACCACTGAGATAGTGGGAGACAATGGTTCAACTGTGAGGGCATTCAAATGCACTGAGGCACGCCCACCGAGCTATATGCATAAGTCATGTACGTTGCGGGGCGTATTGTGTGGGTCACGACAAAGACGCTGTAGGGGGAACACACTAATGTGTGTGTTCAAACTGTATACACAAAGCCTGTCTTTCTTTCCTTCTGGCTTTTCTTTCTTGCTTATACACTCACATATACAAGCCAAGGTTCCCATCACGAAACAGTCTAAAACTTAAGTCAAACAACTGCAAAACAAAATGATTTCACATACATCTAGTTTGTTTTTACAGAGTAAAAAGTACATTTTGGCATTTATTTATGAGGACTTCTTATTCTCAAAGGATGATTTAGTTTTGGAAACATCACCACTTGCATCATGTCTAAAACATCTGAGCGGAAACACCACTGTGGCATCCCGATTATTTGGAGCTTCATGATTTAAACCGTGCGAATACATCTGCCAGTGCAGGACATTGCATTAGTACTGTACATCCTAAGGTTTCAAGGTTTATAAGGACTGAAAAATGATGGCTTATTACACAATAATGTTGCAAAAATACACAAAATACCTGTTCTGGACTGTGATCAATAATAATCGCTAGACCAGAACATTCTGTTGAATGTTTCCCGTTACACAACCATGTAACTGCAATTACATCATCTACTGTGCACCAAAAAAAAGATAACCAGAACTAACACATACAGTAAATACTGTTTATATTTGTTTAACCCGGTAGTATATATTAACAATAGAAAAAGTTAAAAGTGCTAAATGCGAGATAGTGACCCTCTCTCTTTCCATCCCTGTAGCCTACACCATATATCCCACATCGTCTGCTCCGTTTCATCCCTGCTACTCTTCTTTCTGCCCCTATCCATCGTTGCTCCCCAGTCTACTGCAGTGTCCTTGCTCTCTAATTGTAGTGTGTCCCTGATATAGAAACCCCCGTACAGCATGTATGAAAAGTGCGGACATACTGCATAGCAGGAAGGAGACATTTTTGATACTTTGCACATACATGCCAGACAAATCTTGCATTGTCCTTTACGTCGTCTCTCCTGACCTGTCTTTACTCAGCCAAGTAGCTTTTATATAGTGCTTTTAACACCTTCAACCTTCCTGCTGTAAATGCTGAGAAAAACCAGCAGAGCCGTAGAAGAGACGCAGCCAAGAGAAACAGTATATTAACGGTAAACTAGACAAACTGCATAATCTGCAGCATGAGGCAGATCAGAAGGCAGAGAGTATTGGCAGGCTGAGTCAAGATTTATAAGAGTAAACAACTCTGTGAGTCCTATGTGTTCAATTATGATTGTGTTATTGTTACATATTCATACTTTTTATGCTCTTTTAATTCTTCTGTTTGGAAAAAGTGCACATCTTTGGTTCAGCATTAGTCCCAGTGTAAAGCTAAAAAACCTAACTTATCCCAGTCACTCTGGGCTGTGAGTGAGGCTTGAATTGTGTTAATTGAGATCCCAGTATTTTCTGGGAATTCTCTTCAAAATCTACTCTTTTCCTGGAAGGGATCCAGTAGGAACCCCACATTATTAGCATACTCTATGTATCGTCATTGCTGAACAACACACTGTCATTGTGACAGATTTTACTTTGCTCCTTCAGCTCAGCCTCCAGCAGCGGCCAGCTAGCCGTGGACAGACCCATATCCGGTTTCGCTGACGCCTTCGGCCTGCAATCGGACCTCTGGGAGGCGGAGAGCTCCAGCAGCTGCTGCTCCTCCTCCGGCCAGGAGCAGAGCTTCGCCTCGCTGCTCCGCCGGTCCCCGCTGGGAGCCGACACCACGCTGCTCAAGGCCCGGGCCGCTGGGAGCCGACACCACGCTGCTCAAGGCCCGGGCCGTATTGCTGGGCCCTCTGGAGGGAAGGGTGGCACGGAAGAACCAGGACCAGGACTGCTAGAGGCAGACTGTCCGACCCTGCCGCACTAAAATGAGAGGTTTTCTGCAGGGAATCTGGTGCTCAGAAACACGTTTGTCCACGGGGACCGCCAAAATCGTCACAAAATGAAAGGTCCCCGTAGTATCCGTGACTACATACAATGTGTCCGTGAAGATTGTGACACTAATGTGACTTACTTAGTAATGTTACCTTTGAACAGACATAGCATATTTAAGTATAACAGGGAAAGGGGAAAGTTGAACGAGGTTCTGGCGGGTTCCGAGCTTGCTCAACTGGAGAACAGAGCGCAAACGGACGGGACTTAGAGAGGGTCAATTATAACCTCAGCAGCAGGTCAGCACTAAAGAAGGTCATACACATGAATTAGTCATTGAGGCAAGCTTATGCTGCATTTATGATGATGTCCTCGTCTGTATAATTGTTTAGGTCATAGCAGACATTGAAAGTCTCTTGAATTTCATTTAATAAATCATGTCTTTCAGTCAAAGCCCCTCTTGATGCTGTTCTAAGCACGTCCTACCACACGAAGCAACATCCCACAGCGATTCAGGGCCATCTTGTTAGCAGTTTCTAAGACTGTGGCTATGTTGGGAAACTGGGCTGGCAATGGTGCTCTGTTCACAAGCACTGAGCCATCCATCCATCCGCTGGTTAATGAACTGTTACAAGCCTATCTCCCACTTGCAGCAACCACAGAGGTAAAGAAAGGAGAAAAAGATGAAGAGAGAAACAGGAGGAAATGAGAAAGGAGGAGAGCAGGAGAGTGGGTTGCAGGATGGACTAATATGAAATATTTGAATGGCTCATTGTGTGTGTGTGTGTTTACAGGTGTCCTAAAACACCACTGTGTGTGTGTGTCTATATACACAGGAATGTGTGTTTTCTCATTCAAGAGAACCATCTGCCACTCTCCTCAGAGCGAAGTGTGAAAGCGGAGCACCTGGCTGTGAGTCAGCGTTGCATAGCTCCCCAGAGAGCCTTCAGTTTAGAAAGCACTTAATACCCAGCCTCACACTACGCGCTCCAGTAAGAGCACCGCGATGGAGAGAGGAATAATGGAGCTTTTTGGACGGGCGCAACGGTGCGATTTTTGCAGTCCCACACGAATGCACACCTTACAAGTGAGCTGTTGAGTGACGGGCCGGTGCCAAAGAGAAGGGAAGAAGAGGGGGAAACCATTCTGTGAAGTTTGCTGCCAAACTAAGAGAGAAAGAAGAAGATTTGCTAGTTTGTCTTATGTGGAATTGCAGTGAACTATGATAAAGACAACAAGCATCATTTTGTATTCACTAATGTAACTATTTTCCCACTCCCCTTTAATTCTCCATCTTGAACAGATAAAAAATGTGCGATTAATTTGCGCTTAATCAAAATGGACAATCATGCAAGTATTAAAACAACATAGTCCGGGTGGCATAGTGGTTTATAACTGTCACTCTGCGCCGCTGAAGTGTCCATGAGAAAGATATTGATTGTTTTCCAGCTCGAGGGCAGCTGTACTGTAGCTACGCTTTCACCCTGAACTCTCTGATGACACGGTGCTATAAGACAATACCTCTGCAGGAATCAATACATATTTAAATCCACCAGGCTCAAGGTGGGGCCGCGGTTTACAGTATCATGACAAAATAAGTCAACTATTGCTGTTTTGGCAGCTAGAGCCATCCTTCTGTCATCAGCCGACACAGACCCAGACTCCCGCCGTTCCTGCAGGTTATTAAAATACACGTTCACATAATGAGGCGATCTGGCGTGGGACAGACACACACACACACATAAGAAAAGTTCAGAAGTTATTAATGGTGCCTCCTCTATGCCGTGCTCATTAGTGACACTATTATCCCTGCAGCAGTGTCTACCTCCCACAGGCTGCTCCCACTGCTCGGTGTGAATGCCGAAGCACAGACCTGACTCTCACCACATACGTGAACAAGAAAACAAGCTGCTCTGCTCTCATCCTCTCCTCCTGTCCTTTCATTCCCTCCATTCCTAGCCCCATAATTCATACAAGGAATTATTCAAATTGCAAAATGATTCTGCATAAGTGATCTTAACAGACGGCTGTTCAGTCGGGGCTGTAATTTATCCATTCTCCAGCTAAAAGAGCTACAAACATTAAAAAGGCCCCACCAAAATGAAAAATATGTTTTGATGCTAATGCCATAATATGAGCAGCGAGTTAATGAGGGAAGTAGTAACGAAAAGGAGCAGCCAGTACAGTCTCTGGGGTTTCTCCTCCCTCTCCCTCTCCGTATGCCCCCCCGCCTGTGTCAGTCTCTGTTAGCCCTCAGCCGCTCAGTGCAGCGCTGATGTTTGACACAGCATGGCTGAGTCATGCTGGCAGCTGAAGGCAACATAGAGACAATGTGTGACAGCCTGGGACCAAGGCTACGAGGCATTAGTCCTTCAGCATTTACAGTAAATGTAAGTTAGGGGTCTTTATCAATACGATCATGATACTGAAGTCTCCTGAGAATCAGTTCTAACGTAAAATATCAACACCGTACCAAAGTGTTTCCTCTAGTCATTCGCAATAATTAGTTGATGAAGCGATTACTCGATTGACAGAACATTAACCGGCAACTATTTTGATAATCAAATAATAAATTTAAGTCATTTTTTAAGCAAAAATGGCAAACATTTTCCGGTTCCAGCTTCTCAAATTTGAGGATTTGAAGCTTTTTTCTGTCATACAGGAAAGTAACCTGAATATTTTGGGATTTTGGACTGTTGATCGCACGAAACAACATATTTAAAAGGCGTCACCACCACTTTTTCACCATTTTATAGACAAAACGATTGAGAAAATAATCAGCAGATAATGGAAATAATTAAATGTAAGCGCCGCAACTAAATATTATGACTTTTTTCATCAAAAAGTTGCTCTTTCCAGGATTTATGTTTCTCTGTTTATCCTTTGTAAATGGAATATTTTTGAGTTTTCAATTGTTGGTTGGGCATTGCAAAACATTTTTACACTTTTTTTTGGTTGACATTTCATAGACTAAGTGATTAACTGAAGAATAAAATCAACAGATTACTCAGCAGTAAAAGAATAATCTTTACCTGCAGCCCTACTTTATTTCAGCCTCAATTCGGCCTTTACTTAGTGGCACACTAAAAAGAGGTTGAATGACACTTTATTAAAATATATGCAAGGCTTTTAGATGTTTTTTTTCATGTCTGTACAGTGTGTGTTAGTACTAGAAACACACATTCGATACTAGTAAAGTATTAGTTCCTTTTCTGTTATTTTCACATGTAACTCACGGATTCCCATCCACCGTGCGCACACACACACACACACACACACACACACACACACACACACACACACACACACACACACACAGTTGTGCTCTCCTCACCACGTCCAGTGGGGGGCAGCAGTGAGCTCACCTTGAAGCCGATGTCGCCCTTCTTGCAGCAGAGGCAGGCCAGCATGAGGAAGACGAAGGTGAAGAGGCCGGAGAAGGAGACAGCGACCACCGCCAGAGATGAAGGCCACGACAGCTCGCTCAGCGGAGCCCCATCTGCAACATGGGAAAGGATGACGCCAGTGTTAAAAAGGTGGAGCCGCACACAGATCAGATGGCAAACTGCAGTCATACAGGAAATTAAAAGCTAAATGGAAACAAAGATGATTTGTACACACACACAGATGATTTGTGACCGTTTAATTGGCAGCTTGAAGAAAGAAGCATGAGACTCATAATTAGCATTCTCTTCTGCTTCCTATTCATCGCTAGAATCTCTAACTCTGAATAGGGAATCAGGTTCCTGTGGCTTAATTACAGCAGTTACTATGCACTCTGAGTCATCGAGGCAAAGAGTTTCACACCACCCACAAACACAATGACTCCCTCTGGATAATAATTTAATAAAGCAGCGCCAGAGTAGGTGTAGTGGCTCGTTCTGTCTCAATGTAAACAACCGATGAACGAAAGTGCTTACCGCAAATCTATAATCTGCTTCTCATTTTCTGAAACGCTCTGCAAAAAAATCGCCCCTCAAAACACAACCCATAATTTAGTTAATTGGAATAACTGCTTTCCAGAACAATGCACACAATGCTATTAAATCACAGCACACAATGTGACGTAGTTATGTTTTGAGTGCAAAGCATTTCGAAAAAGGTCTAATTCAACCGCAGTCTATCAAAGAAATGTTTTGTGTGGGTCTGTGACCAATAAACAGAGAGCACACACACATGCTCATTGGTGATTGTGCGTACTTATTTCGGGGCTTTGTGCGAGTTTTTTCACCATCTGTCACTGTTTTTCTTGCGTGCATATGTGCAGCACACATGTGTCAGTTTGTCTTTTAGCCTCCAGTAGCTGAGGACATCCATATAATCTGATTTACAGTTTTAAACCTCCTGCCGGGACAGATGAAAGCGAGAAAGAGATTGAAACCTTCACTGAACACATTCATTCTTCACTCCATACCAACATGCCTTTTCATTAACATCCACATCACAGCCCGCTGCATTCATCTTTAACCAAACATTTGTACACCTGTAGCATCCAAACAACAAATGGTTGCGGGACTCAACCTCAATCAATGAAGTATTGGACACTCAAATGTTATTGCACTACATCACCTAACCACTGCCTGCATTAGCCGTCTACTGGGAGCGATGAGGAGAGCATCAATATAGCCTCCATCTCATAGCACAGCTGGAGAAAATATAACGTGCACTGCACATATATCTGACCTTCATGTTTAATGCTTTAAAATGAGCTCATGGAGCATTGATTTTCTCATTTGTCTATATGTATTATTTAGGGTCCCATTCTGTTCAGTAATAGTCCCTTCACACTTTTTAACTAGTCACTATTATGCTACTTTAAAGATCGCCCTAATGTCGTTTTCATTAGCGGAGGGATCACCTCTCGATGGAGCTGCTTTATGGAATATTTGAATTTAAGGGGTATTACAGCAATTTAGTATTGGGCTTCCACGTAGTTGAGCAATTTGTGAAAGACATAAAGAGAACAATCCATGACTTTTAGTCCCTAGTATTCAAGCTCCAAAAAATGCTGGAAATGTCCCACAACTCCCACAACGCACCTCAATAGCATCTTTCATTAGAATCTCCTGGCCAGGTAAATGCCACAGACTGTATATAAGAAGTGGACGTAGTCGCCGTGACGTCACCCATTGTCGACTGTTATTTTGAAGCCTCGAGTTCGGCATTTTGGCCTTCGCCATCTTGGTTTTTGGCTGACACCATCTTGTTTTTTTGCAACCGGAAGTGACACAAGAAGGTGGAGCAAAGTACAACTGAACGCTGAATAAGACATTTTTAGGCGACCGAAATGTTACAATTAACTTTCATGAACTGAAAACACACTGTGAAAGGGTTAAAGTCCCAGACGGACAATGCTGTGGTAGCGACCTGTCAATCACAAGGTAACCACGACCTAAAGCATCCCCTGCTTTATGGTCTATTTGACTCTAAATGGGATCATAATTTACTAAATGAACATCATGCTGTATTGAAGAAGACTTGAAACTAGTGATTGAGACCATAAACTCATGTTTACAATATTTACTGAGGTAATAAATCAAGTGAGAAGTAGGCTCACTTTCTCATTGACTTCTATACAATCAGACTTCTTTTTGCAACCAGAGGAGTCGCCCCCTGAAAGAATTCAAGTTTAAGGCACTTCAGCATTGGCTTCACCTTTCAGACCCGGAGGTTGTCGCCAGGTAAAAGCCCATATCTTTCAAACTCCATACCTCCGTTTTGAAAGACGGACTGTGTGTAAAAAATGACTACGACATCATCAGGGTTATTTCCTCAAACTATAGATAGCTCCCGCCAGAGACACAAAGACGTCACACAGCTGTTTTCAAAGTATAAGTAAGTATCATCAGATCTTCATGAGTTAAATCAGTTGAGTCGTTATTAAGACGTTAAGGCGTTTCATATGATGGTAAATTTACATATTTTGTGGTTAGTTCCCCAAATTAAGCTCACACACATCTTAAGAAATGTTTTGGTGGTCGGAAATTCCCGGTTAAGAGCTTTCCCTTTTTATAGACAGCAAATCCATTACTTCTTATTTTCCCATGCTGTTTAAATAAACCTTATTTATGCATCTCTGTTCTGAGTTCTCATTAACGGTTTCTCTCACAACATGTATTCTTGTAAAAAAAACAGAAAGTGAATATTTTGAACTCCTCTGTCATCGTAAGCACTTTACCCACAAGTAAACTTAACTCGCCAACCACAGCAATCTGTCAGAACTCCACCATCTGTCAGCAGCACACTGCATTATGCCAACATGTCTACTTCTGAAATGCCCATGTCCCAGGCCTCCATGTTTACTCCCTTTATACATGTGCTGGAAATCTATCTATCATAAGCCCCGTTTCGACCGCAGGAACTTCCCCCTGGAACTAGGGACCTTTTGAGGAACTCATTGCGTTTCGACCGCAGGGACCAGGGTCTAAATTCAGTCCAGAGACATTTTCCGGAGCCTTTTTACAGACTAAAATGGCCCTGGTCGGGGGTAGTACTTTCTGAAAGTACAGGAACTTTCAAGTTGCAGGGATGACCGTCGCTCATGGTAAAACACACGCACAGCGTCGCTGCTTCAACTGTACCACTTCATTCATAAAACAAGAAAGTACTCTAGTATCATTTTAGGACGAGGGGAGAGCATTTCTCTTTGTTCGATAACATTAAAAGTATGGCTGTCAAAGTTAACGCTAACGATAATAATGTAAAATCGTCTTAACACCACTAATTTTCTTCGGGAAGGAGGTTAAATAACGCTCCAAACTTGCACTAAATTTTGGCGAGGAAAAACTGTCATGGCCATTTTCAAAGGGATCCCTTGACCTCCAGATATGTGAATGAAAATGGGTTCTATGAGTACCCACGAGTCTCCCCTTTACAGACATGCCCACTTTATGATAATTACATGCAGTTTGGGGCAAGTCATAGTCAAGTCAGCACACTGACAGCTGTTGTTGCCTGTTGGGCTTGAGTTTGCTATGTTATAGTTGCAGAGTGTGTTTACCGTTGCAAGCAGCCCTCGTCCCATGTGATGTTGCTTTTTCATACGTCATTGGACTAATTTTCGCAGCCTTTTAGACCGCTACGGAAACGCAGACAACAATGGGCTGAAGGACTCTTTTAGTTCCTTGAATAATAGTCCCGGGACTGAAATTACCAGGAACTTTTTGGTGGAAACCCGGCTATAGCCTGTTGAAGAAGAGGACTTGCATACTCCAGGATTCCCTTTATTTCTCTATCCTTGTGGGGACAACACAAGCATAGCACTCCTGTGCCTATTGGGTCCACCAGGAATTGTGGCATGTGATGCTTGTGTGTGCATACTTTTCCAGCTCACTGACTGAGACTCTGTGGTCCTGACCCACTTGGCTGTGGGGAACGCACTGTTCCAGACCCGACAGCTCCTGTGGCCCAAACAGTACCGCTCCGACCAAAGCTCGACCATGAGGTCACGGCCACAAAGCCTACATGCACACACACAATGAAACAGACAGGCACAATGCATCTAGGTTCCTACTTGAAGCCTGGTTTAAGAACTACAGCATGTGTGTGTTTTTGGGCACTGACCCGCCAACACATCACCATGGTAACAACCTTGCTGGCCAACATATATTAGTTGATTGGCGTTTACGGTGCGGTAAACCTCATGCCCTCTCTATATTTCCCCACTTTTGGAAGAAACGCATTTTTGCTGGTGCCTCGTACACCGGCGTGCCCTCCCGTCTATATTACAGCTTGTGTGTCTGTAATGTCAAAGTGACTGTGAAGTGGAAAAGATAGAGAAGCTAACCCAAGCAGCGCCCTTTCTGGATCCACCACACATACCACAACACAAAGCCTGCGTGGGCGGTGACAGCACACATTGTGTAGAGGCTGATAGGGGAAACAGGGATGAATATTCACATCCAAGAATCAATACAACTATTACAAACACACATTTTTTCCTCTCTGCCATTACGCAGATAAATTAGCCTAATTTCCATTGGTGATTCAGCACTTTATAACGATGTTATTCAGCCATTCAATGGAAACTTGTAAGCATTTTTTAAGCAATATGCTGCACATCGGTTATGGACGGATGGGTGGATGGATGTGAGGAAGGTGGACAGAGTAGAGAGGAAGCACACTGTGCAGATGGTGCCAGAAACAGTGATGACAAATGCTGAATCAGAGGGAGTGGTGACTCAGGGCTCACTGAAGGACACAACATAAAACACACATCCACATGTTGCAATTTCTATTAAGTCGGCTGTCATGACGTGCAAGCCCCAGGGCTGATCAATGGCTCTGTTTCTGTCTTTTTTACAGTGTCATGCCCTTACTACACACACCATCTTTCTATACCTATTTCAGCAAAGATCATCCCCCACAAAAATACATCTCTTCATATTAAGTTTTAAAAGCAACAATATGCAACTTTTCACCATGAAGTAGAAAGTGTACGATCTTGTCCACTTCCTCCTTAATTGGTCACGTCCCCACCACAAAATCTCATTCATCTTGATAAGCTGTCTACCTTGAAAAGCTATCGAGTCCGAGGCAGAGGTAACTGGCAACTGTCAAGCCTCCACTGATGAAGCAGATGGTGAACACAGGCGCTAAACAGTGGAGCGAACTTTTACTCTTTCACAGATAATGAAGGCATCATGGAAATTGGCAAACCACCACTACTGTTTCCTGTAGAGTCGTAACAGGAGGCCATTTGTCCTTCCACATTCGGAGCTGTGTTTGCATTCATAAGATCCACATGTACACTGGACTCTGACAAGAGTGTACCTCTCTGCCTCTTCTATTTGAGATTCTACTAGCCTGCTGGTATGAAGCTGAAATATCTCTAAGCGGGCGTTTGGATCGAAAAAACAGCCAGCAAGTATTTACAACTGCATGATTGGCTGAGTGTGGACTCCAGGGCAGACAGAGCTTGGGGGAATTCCCCTAAAATATTTGGAGAAAGTTGCAGAGACAAATGACGGTTGTGCTTCTTGTTCATCCTTTCACCACTATGATCAAAACGAATGGTTTGAAAATGGATGAATAGATGGAGGATCAAAAATCCTCATCATCCTGCAATTGTTGGTATACCTACGATTTGGCAGCTTGATTTTTTGTATGTAGTTTTAACTACAACAGACCTTACATCGTCATTCACCACCAGAAAGTCTAATATGGTCATCCAGAGGAAAATCAGTGGCACTATTTTCATAAGTGCGACATTTGAGGAATTCATCTCCCACTCTCTCTGAAGAACTGTGAGAGCGACGACCCGGGAACCTCCATAAATATTTGAGGAGCACACATTACTTCAGCAGCTGCACGGCAAAATGAAAATAAAGCACTTAAAGCCGGGCTCATACCCGCTTTATTAAAAAGCTGTCTTCAGGACTGGAGGAAGATGAGCCATGTACTGACAAACGGGAGGGGAGAGCGATGGAGGCCCCTTTGCAAATTCAGGCCGACGATGAGGAAGAGGCAGTGGGATGAAGGGAGGGAGGAAAAGATGTGTGGGTGTAAAGAGGATGAATGAGGGGGCCATTGCTGTTGCTTTGCATTTCTCAAAAGTGAGACTTATCAATATTGAGCGTGACTTTGCACTCCCGCTCCGGATCGGTTTCACTCAACTAATCTGTGACTCCTTCAGCTTGGATTAATGAAGCCTGGCTCGTGCTGTCAGATTATGGCCATGCAGTCATCTGTGGCAGAAAAGAATTAGCGGCGTCCTTCACAGTCACAGAGCAAGAGCTGATAATGCATGTTTCCCAACATGCAACTAAATAACAGCCATAAAATGCAATAGCTCCTGCTGCTGAAATACCAGACACACTGACAGAGAGTAATAAACAGAGCGAGAGAAATTTATGCGGGGGCTCAAGGAGGACGCAGGAAACCTAAGGAATGCTCAAATTCAATGGTGTATGTGTGTTCATGCATGTTATGTACGAGATGACAATGTAGTGCGTTAAGCACAGCCACAGAGCTTTTCATGGTACATCATAAATAAAGCATGCACCAGTGAGGTAGGGCTTTCTGTTGCTGTGCAGCTGTAGCTGAAGCAAGTGAATGTCACGTCTACAGCTGCTGGGATATTTACTACCCGGTTTATACGATAGAGCTCATCGTGCATTCAACAAATCTGTTCCAAATGGACATGTGTAGGAGAGGTAGAAAGGACAAACAAGTGCAGGGAAGGCTGCAGAGAGAAAATAGGGATTTTATTCAAGGCAGTGTGGCCTCCCACACTTGTATCGCGGCCAGGGCCGAGCCATGTGTTTGTATTCAGACATGAACCCACACAGAAAGCCCAGTCAAGGTGTTGCACTGGGCTGCATGGGATAACTTTGGAGTTTCCGTGGTAACTAAGAGCAGTGGGCTGTTGTTTCTGCTCCTGACAGCAGCGACCCCAAGTCCACGAAGAGGAGCTCGAACACACCACAGATAATGTTGTATGCTTTGACACAAACCTGCAGAACAGAAGTGTCTCCCTGTGAGTTCTCATCTTTACTTCACTTTCTCTCTTTCTTGCTGGTGTGGTTGCTATGCATGCACAAATGCACACACACACATAGCTTCTTGTTTTTGACCAAGAGACCAAGTAATGACAGTGCTGCAGGGCGGGCAGTGTGCCAAACTACACACCACTGCAATCAAATCGTCTTGAGAAAGAGTGAGGGGGAGACAAAGAGGAGAGGGTGAGATACAGTTTCGGCTGCAGTTGGTATTCATAGACTGGACACAAATAGGGACATACATTATGAAGCTATTGTGTTATGTAAAAGTCTCCATTTGATGTGTGGTCAGTGGCCACAGACTGAGCTTTGTGTCTGTTAGGAAGGCTACGTTGACATGAAACATGTCCTCAAAATGCTAATGACTAAACTGCATGGAATATACAGCAAAAAGACTGTGGGAAGTTTTAGGTCGCTTTCACAAACCAACATTTAGTCTGTTTTAATCGAACTCTGGAGCGGTTCGTTTGGGCAGTTGTGAACGCAGTAGTCGTACTCTAATTAGCACCTAATTAGAAAGCCTATGTGAAATGACAATGGAAACTGTGTGGCCACCACGGAAACAGTTCGATTTAGGCAATATAACTACTTCCTTAGGTTTAGGAAAGAAAAGATCATGGTTTGGGTTAAAATAAGTAATGTTACTTTTACAAATTGCTTGCAAACTACCTCCCTGTTTGTACAGCGGAGTACGACAGAACCGCTGAAGGTCTCAACGAGTCCAGAGATGCAACTAAAACCTAATAGAAATAACATGTGACATTATTGACATTTGACTGGCTGATAACACTTTTTGTGAGGGTTAACAGGCAGCCAGATTAGTTTAATTGTTATGATTATTTAAACTTCATTGAAATGGCAAAACAATAAGTATTAAACAAGTATTTACACTGAAGACAGTAGGCTGTGCGAAAAACTAGGGTCCTACACATGCGGTCCTAGGACTGCGGTCCTGAAACTGCAGCTTCCTCTATTGCAGGAGCATGCTATTCATTTGTTGAGATGAACACAGGTAAACGACAGGTAAACGACAGGTAAACATGAGTTGGAGAGGACTGACCTGGACTTCTGCAGAAGTCCGAAGTTTGCTTGACATCTGGGCTAAAAAGAACATACAGAAAAAGCTGAATAAAGTCCACAAAAATAGTGGCGTTTATAAAGTCATTTTTGATAAACTGGAGGAGAAGGGATTCGTGCGCACAATGGATCAGTGCCGAGTCTAAGTGAAAAAACGTTGACAGCAATATATCAAAGTCAGCGATTCCCTGCATATAAGTAGCAGCTTTCCAGATGAAAAATATACATTTGCTTCTTTGTACACGTCCCTCAGCAAATCATTTTTAAAATTTGGTCCGCTTTAATTTGTGCACTGTGAAACCGAACCAGACTACATAGAAAACGAACCGAATCAATTTCACTCTGATTCGGACCAGCCGAACAAACTATGGCTTGTGAAAATCTGTGTAGGCTAGTGTCACCGTCTGCAAAAGGAGGCTAGCTGCCGCCATCATTCAGCCGCTTAACTGCCTTCCACTTCCCCTCAGTGCTTCCTAATGGGGAAGCATAACACACAGAAAGAGAGCAGAAAGAGCCCCAAATCTCTCTGAGCATGCGTTTAAATTCAGGACAGTGCTGCAGGGGCAAACAAGCTCCTCCATCTGCCCTGCCTGAGCTGCACCAAGTGGCTTCCAACAAAAACGCATACACTCACAGGATGCTGTGCTTAGGATACAACAGCAGACTAGATAGATAGAGACAGGAGAGAAGTTTGACCTTTAGGTTAACTTTACAGGTCAGTCAGGAGACAGCAGGAGCAGAGCCCAGGAATTTACATAAATAAATATACACAGACATGCAGAAAACTTTCAGAGCTACAATGATATTTGCCTACTACAGAACGACAATGAAAACAATCGGCTTACAGCTGAATACATATTCCAGCTTCAGGTAATTGACAGAGAGCTGTCTTCCTGTATATAAGCCAAGCTAAATATTGATTCTCCACTGCTTTTGTGCATGTGTAAATAGAATGCATAAGGACAATCGTTACGGATCAATTGTTGGCTCAAGTGGTTAGGCTCATCTTCGGTGTCAAGATGTAATTTGAGCATCTGTTTTTAAAAGACTTGTTCTATATGTATCAGCGTCTAGGGATGCAGAGCAGCTAGAGTTAGCACTCCTCTTTTTTTCCCCACTGGGAGAGCGAGAGGAGCTGCATTGAAGGAGAAGTGAGCTGTGCTCTGACACAGCCCGCCTTCCCAAGAGAGGAAGACGTCCGACAGCAACCCTCTGTTACAGGCTGCATGGAGAGGGGAGAGATCATGAGTTAGGACAGAGGAAGGGAAAGAAAATGCTCTGAGGAAAAGGAGAGCTAAAGCAGAACTGCAGAGCAAGAAGCATCAGACTGCGATGAGAGAGGGCTGAACGTGCAGAGGAGGAAGCACTCGGCAAACACACGTGTGCACACACATGTCAGTCTCCAATTGACAGCAAAAGGAACAGCGCGATTAATGGCAGGGTACCGTATCCTCCACCCATGTGCATCCTCTCTGCCGTTCTCTAGCCATGCTCTCTGTGAATGACTGCAGATGGAAGAGGGATGCGCTGGCCTGCAGAGAGCCATGATAACTGTCATTAACTGGGAGTGAGAGCCCAGGAGGACCACCATGGATCAGCATTACAGGCCTGTCATGTCCGTCCCCTGACAGCCCAGGCAAGGGCACACTGCTGGAAAGAAAATGGTCTGAGTATCAACTCTGTCTCTGATGGACGGACTTTTTGAGTTGATTTCACCAACTACATGACCAGGGCATTGCATGTAAAGGTGTAATATTTATCATCAATAATTCATTTATTCGAGACATTATTATAATTAATGTACCAGGTCATTGCAGAGGAGACTGGCCTCTATTCTGCATTTCGCAGTGTGGGCTGTCTGGTTTCAAATATTGAAGGAAATCTGCTGAATTGGGTGATTATTATGCAGCACAAAAGGAATCAGAGCGACTGTTCCTTCTGCACAAATGGCACAAAAGCTGCTCGCAGTTTATCACACTGGAAAACACACGGCTGAATGAATGAACGGACTGAAAATATGTTTATCCTCTTGAGTCAAATAAAGGAGGAAACTAGACGGAGGATTTAAGGACTCTCTTTGCAACAGGAAGCAACACAGTTTATAGGAAATGTAAATTCTGCCAAGGACCAGCACTAACAATCCCATGAGATATTAATGTTTAACCTCTGACGTAATAATCCTCATTAATTAATTCAACAATGACAGAGAAATGCTACTCATAGCACCTTTAAGGAAACAGATCAACCACTTGAAAAAGACATTCATAGAGGTTTTACTTTCATATAAGATGGAATGGCCCGGTAACACTAGGAAAGAGAAAACTGTAATGAAGGATACATACATGCATTTCTATATATTTATGTAACAGTGAAAAACTAACCAAAGTTGGTTATGGAAATCATGTGAAGCTCTTAAAAGAGGGCCAAAGGGACTAATGCAGTCGGTTAAATCAGTGGCTATCAATGGTTTTCAACTCAAGTGTTTTAACTATTCAGTTGGTATCACAATATTTAATCAATACCAGCATATTAGGAAAGTCAGTTACCAAAATCACACGTTAAAAAGTTGAACTTGTGATATCCCAATGGGCCTAGTGCTTTCCTTGTACTTTGTTGAAATGTTTTATCACTCATTTGGACATGAGTACACGATTGGTGAACTTTCTCACCATTTGGCTACATGGACAGACAATAAATTACATTTCAGTAAAGCTTGTAACAAACTCCTGATTTAACAGCAATTTGTTTGAACCCTACTTAAAAATTTCAGTTAATGGTTTGATATTGGCTTACCAGCAATCTAAACTATATAAAAGGCACTATAGGCTGAAACAATGTTATCTGCATTAGGGATGTGCGCGATTAGGTGACTAGTTGATAAAGCATTGCTACCCTCGCTAGTCGGCACCAGAAATACTCGTTCATTAAACGTATTATTTTATTAAAGGGGACCTATTATGCTTTTGTGCTTTGTCCCTTTCCTTTAGTGTGATACAGTACATTGTTTTCTGTTCATGTAAGGTCTGCAAAGTTACAAAGTCCACGCCAAAGGGAGTTACTCTCCCGCACAGAAACACTGCTCCTGAACTGCCTGAAACGCCTTGCTTTAAGTCATGCCTTATCTTCCGTAACGTGGTGATGTCACTAAGTAACACACTTTGCCTAGCGGCTAGTTTGGCACGCCCTCAAAGCTAGTTAGAGCAGAGTTGAAGCGGAGTCCTAAAAGTTAGGTTTGATCGACCAATCACAATAGTGGATCAGCTGACCAATCAGAGAGGTGCTGCAGCACAGCTGGTATGAGAATATTAAAGCATGTAAACATGTTCTAGTAGAAACCCAAAATACAAGTGTGAACCTGAAATGGAGCATAATAGGTCCTCTTTAATGTACACATTAAAATTACATATTGACATATGCTATATCAGCTGTTGCTGTGGAGAGCTACTGCTCTTCCTCCAGCAGCGACGGCTCAGATCTGAACTCATCAGCTGCTCCTGACTCACTCAGAATTCGGTCTGGTTATCTCCTTATCGACTGGATTGGCCAGCAGATAGGGCTGTATCATATCATTCATTTACATTCAAAGCTTTGATTGAGGTTTTCGAATGAAGCTTTGAATGTCTGGTGCATGCGAGTAAACAGGCTTTTGACTGCTGTGGAAAAGTCGTTTTTGAAAGGCTAAACGCCAACAAATATGGATTGAAGCAGAATATTTCATTGGAAATTATTACATCTATATTTTTTCAGTAAATTTCGACTTTTGAACTGAGGACAGCGGCAATTAATGTTACTTTACGTCGACTAGGGCTGAGCATGCGTCGCTCGCTGTGTGTGTGTTTGAGAGAGATGGAGGTGGGGGGAAGAGAAGGTGGCAGGCAATAAAACTTGCACACTAAGATACTAATGGTAGCCTATAAGCATTGCCAAACCATCACTCCTCTTAGACTACAGTTCCCGCTGGTGTTTCATCAAATATTACACCGCACACCGGGTTCGTGAGACGTGTTCCTAACAGAGCAACCAGAGCGGACTCTGGGGACAAATTGCTTCTGGTGACGTTTAAAATATGATTTGGTTACTGAAATATTGGGATTTCAAATGGCCCATAAACACTAACCTTATAGATTAAAGTGATCTATTTTGACTTTTTTCTGAGCGTTTTCTTACTTTTAGTAGTCGACTAATCTAAGTTTAAACTTTCGTTTAAACGTCAAATTAGTCGTTAGGAACATCCCTAACCTGTATAGTATAATCTATGACTAAAGCATACAGACCTGACAGAACAGAGCTCTGCACACACACAGGAAGGAGTGATTGGGCCCCTGCATGTGTTTAGGCCTGATAAAATTAGATGCATGTGCAAACCATATGCAGACATAGAAATATGCACTAATGGAATGACATTTCAGCACCGAGTCTCATGATGCAGACAAAGGCAGCGTGTGTGCGCGTTTTGTGCGGGGATGTGTGTGTGCCTGAAAAACAAACATACCTGAGCAAAACAAGTTAGCGTGAGTTATGCTGGCTACCATGTATTCATTATTCCTCCCATATCCTTCTGGATTCCTGCGGCTATTGTTAAGCACATATACTCCCACTCTGACACGCATGCAGTGAATTCACACAGTCACACTTTTCACCCAAATGTCTTCCACCTGTCCAACCAATTTGAAGCGGCCCCTTTTGAACACGTGAAAAACACATCATGCATCTGCTTTTCCCTCCTGGCTGTCATCATAAAACATCCCTAAAATCAGTCCAACACACCTCGACCTGGCTTCCTAACTAGCAAACTTCTCCACTTCCGTCCACCACTATGTGACAGTGTTGTTAAATGGCCTTATATTCAACATGACATTATACTTGGTGGTGATTTAAATACTGCATGGAACCTGTTAAGTATGCATTTGCACAGACACACACAAGCCTTAAACGAGTAGGACACCAAGAAAACCCACAACATCACACAGAGAACACATAGAGGAGACCCTGACTGCTGCTTATATCCACTTCATTCTTATTCTAGTTCCCCCAGAGGCTGACTTATGTAACTAAAGTGCTTGGTTACACATGGAGAGATGAATAATCAAACAGTCAGCACTGGCTTGTACTGACCGAGTCAGTGGGAGGAGCTCCAAGAGCAAGTCAAGGCACCATTTTTAACATCTTTCCTCTCTGGTATCAGTGCCACCTTAGTTATAGCCTGCAGTGATGTGTCTATGAGTATGCGAGGGAACATGTAAAGTGTGTGTTGTTTTGCATCTACACCAAGATACCGTCCGTAACGTGCACACTAGCTGCCACTGCCACCTCCAGGCACCAGAGGAGACTGCTGAAAGACAGTCTCCCACAGTTGCTGCATTGTCAGCGTGTTGGTGTATCGGCGCTGCCTTCCAGGTCGGTCTGTCTTCTGTTTGCCCTGACAGTAAAGCGATGCATATTAATTCTGTTCTCAGGATGCAGCCAGGTTTTCAAATAGCTACCACACACACATCTGCTCCCTCTCCTGATGGGAGAGCTCTCCGAGGTGCTGAAGCAGTAGTAAGCCAGGTGCAAGGCGCTGCAGTTGTCACTGGTGCAGAATGCCACACATGCACCCAACTTTCCCCCTGGCTGGCCGCACACATACCAAGCCCCCAACATGTGAAGGCCGATGTGGTCAGGAGATCAAAAAAACAAAATCCTGCCACGGTGTGTCCTGTCCACGCTGATGACTTATATAATGCCATGCCATGCAATGTGACGGCTGACCTGGCCCCACAGTTGTTTTCCTCTGTCTGGGTGTGTTTGCGCATGAGTGACTGTTTGTGCAAGTGTGTGGAGAGGTAGAGCACACTATGTTCTTACATAGCCCCGGGCGAAGGGAGGAAGTGCAGCTGTGGAGGGCGGTTTGAGCAGTGCTACAGTTCAAACGCTGGATTTTGTGTTTGGAAATCTGGGTGTGTTTTATTAATCTACTCCTCAGCCTCAAAGACAACGTATTCAGCAACTACAGCTGATTGAATGCTGTGTGTCCCTCCCCCTTTAAGAGATGTTTCTCTGTCCTTATAGCACTGGCCATGAAAATGACTGGTTCCTCCTCACACGCCCCCTTTCATCGCCTAGGCAACATTGATTCTCAGCGCAATTACTAGGAAGGAACAGGACCGCCAGTGAGGTGGCACTCTAATGAGAAATGTAGATCATTATGACAGGAGAGTGACGATCCAGACGCCTATCCTCCACTCCAGCTACATGTACATGCCCACTCCTAAAGCTAACCAATCCCAGTGCGTGTGGTGATTCCACCCTGACCTGTCACCTGTCACTGAGGCTACTCATTCAGCTACTGTCATCTGAAGAAAGAAAATGTGTCACTGCACATTCCTGGGGGGAAATTCTAAAAAACCTGAGATCTCTTCCAGGAAAAGAAAATACCAAGACAATTAAATTATAAGATGCCCCAGAAGAGCCACAGTTAGCAGACATTTTACCCATAATTCAGCTGGGAACCATGTATCCTGCCTCAAAATTAAATGATTGCACTCCTCCGCTAGGTTTGTATCATATTTCACTGCACAGAACAAGGGATAGCCGGCTCAGCACCCACTACACATTCCACACCGAGAAGTGCTTTTGTCATGGTTTTTCCCAAATACCTAAAACACTAAACCAGTCTGTGTTTCTCTGTGCAGTGTGTTTTAAAGCAGAGCAGAACCAGGTCAGTCATTATTTATGAAGGAATCCTTCAAAGCTGCGAAGGCATGTCAATGTACTACATTCCTATATCAGTCTAGAGATTTAACTTGTCTCTTGTTGTTTTGCATCCAAAAATACTCTGCGATGGTAAAAGCATCCTTTCCATGTCCCCTTATCACTTGTCTTGCTGTGGTGCTTTGCATAATAAAACTGTGTTTGTTAACAGTCAAAATGGTCTCTTATGTCTTGCTATAATGTCTTACAATGTTATTGCAAGCACAGAAACTTGCCAAATGCACAGGGACAGCATACGTCCTATAAATAACCCCATTTGACTTTAAATGGAAACCCCTTTTAGTGTCGCATTCTGAGGGACGACAGAGAAGAGATGCAAAGACTGAGAGCTGGAGGAGTCACAGGAAGGTAGAGGAGGGGTGGAATAATAGGACAAAGAGGGATCACTGAGTGAGAGTGTGCTGGTTTGGGGAGGACAGATAGAAAGCCCTGAAACTTGAGAGCCACTGGACTCACCGTCATTTGTATGCTCAGCACACTGCGCTCAGTGCAGGGACTCTCTCTCAGTCCTGTTTACACTTGCACACGGTTATTTATTCTGCTCCAATTCAAGCCCTCACACAGGACGGCCAGGACTTCCTGCTCGATGGTCCCACAGCACTGCAGCAGCAGCAGCACCTGGGTTCTCCTTCACCATCACCCAGACACCCGAGGGATGATTAAACGCTGCATCCAAATGGGGCACCAAGAACCCACAACCTCAAGCAGTACAGCCATGCACCTCTGTCAGCAGGTCACCTCTGTAATGTTGTAGTCATTTAGCAAGCACACACCATGATCATGGCACACAGTACACACATGCACACTCAGCTGCAGGGACATATGTGTAGGACTATGCAGAATCTGTGCAGGCACAACTTTTAACCCCCTTGTTACCGAGCTGTAAGGGACAGATTGGATGTAAAACACCCACACCTGAGCTAATCTTTTGATGTTTAGGCTCACTGTCATGATGATGATGATGTTATGGCATTGATGCTGCTGCTGGTGACTAAGAAATAGCCTGATATAGCACCAAGACACAGTGGCCTTGCATCAAACACTCAGCTTGATCACGAAGAAACATACATACATCACAAGCAGGTCTGCAGCAAAATGGATAAATTCAAGGCATTCATCAGTTTGACCCTTACCTGTATCAAAGTGGGAGCTGAAGGCAAAGCTGGGATTGAAAAACGCCGAAGACATGACAATCACATGTAGGGCAAAGACCATCCTCCTCGATGCGGTTGCAGAAGACAGCAAAAGCCTAAAAACATAAAAAGGTCAAGAATAAATTCCAGGTGCGTTTGAGAATTAACCTGTAGTAGAAGCTGTAATGCGCAGCATTTTATTCCATCACACCTCTCAGAGAGCCCCACCGAAAATCCTGCTCCACCTTCAGCTCGATAGGATTTGGAGACAGATGTTGACAGTCATTTCCATTTTTACCACATCTGTTAGTTTACTTGCTTGACAACAAAAATCCCTTTGCATTTGACTGCTATTCTGGATAGGTTTGGTACTCGGTTTCACACCAATTTTTATACACTGTCAAATCCTGCCTCCTCCAAACATTTGGTCACATCTCCCATGTGTGTTCCTTTCAGAATAAAACCGCTTGGTTGCTCCTTGCTACATGTCACATGCCGTTTTTAGGGAGAGCAGCTGGCTCTTTTTTTTTTTTTAAGAAGATGCGTCGGTCAGCGATGCGCATTTGGGTCTCAGCTTCGGTCCAGAAAGAATGAGCGACATCTTGCACCAGTGTCAAGCCACATACAGTAGGCAAGTACTTCAGTGTACAGCCTTCAAAATAAAAGCGCATTTACGCACCAGAAGACTGGTGTGTGTTTTATTTTGAAGACAAAATCAGGACTTTCTCTGTCACACTTGACGCAGACATTTCTACAGGAATCCTGCAAGTGTGTATGGGGGTAATTTTTTAACATTTAACTGAAATATTTCCTCATGTTTAATCTTGAATTGGGGACACACAGTAGTGATGGGAATTCCGGCTCTTTTTAGTGAGCCAGATCATTTGGCTCAGCTCACCAAGAAGAGCCGGCTCTTTCGGCTCCCAAACGGCCTGAGATTTAATGTTGAGCACAATAACTGCAACTTTTGTGAGACTGAGATTGAAACTACTGATCATCTGTTTTTTCCACTGTATATATTCTGCGGCATTCTGGGAAGATTTGCAGGAACTAGCTGTCAACCAAAATCCAACCACTTGCTCCTCTCACATGAGAAAATATTGTGTTTGGTATTAACATGAAGGACATTAAGAGTGACTTGATATTGAACAATCTGATACTGCTGGCAAATTTTTTGATCCATGCATCCAAATGGAGGAAAATAAAAACCCCTATTTTCCGTTTTCAAAAGGGACCTTGTGGACAATCATCTCAGTGCTTTAAGACTAATGAAAGGACAACATGCAAAGTGTCTCCTCGGAGCTTATGAAGAACTGAACATATATGATGATGACCCCCTAGAGTTACTATGGAAGAGTGCAGTCTTATTATTATTTATTTATGCATTTCTCTTTTTGTTCCTTGAATTATTTTCTACCCCCTTTTATTTTTGTTATTATATTATTTTTTATAATTTTATAATAAAGTTATCTTTTCTATCCAATTGTGCCTTGTATGTTAGAAGTATTGCGTTTAGATTACAATGCCTTAATGTTTGTCAATTAATTATCTTTAATAAAAAAAAAAAAATGTCCATCCTGGCCATTTTGGGTATGTCACTGTTAAATAACGCCCACCAGGAGTCACTAGGGAGTTGGGAAAGTAGCTAATAGTCAGGTGACTGATCAAGGGTCTGCAACCTTCGGCTCCGGAGCCACATGCAGCTCTTTAGCCCCTCTCTAGTGGCTCCCTGTGGATTTTTAGAAATGGAATTGAATAACTGTTTTTTGTTTACATTTTCATTTTTATTTATCATACCATTGACCTCTATGGTACGACGGTACGAGATGAGTATTAGGGCCACATTGAGGAAAAAAAAATAAATCAGAGATTTTGAGAATAAAGTCATAATATTATGAGAACAAAGTCGTAATATTACCAGAATAAAGTCATAGGTTTACGAGAAAAAAAGTCGTAATATTATGATAATAAAGTCATAGGTTTACGCGAAAAAAGTCGTAATATTATGAAAATAAAGTCATAAGTTTACAAGTAAAAAGCCGTAATAAAGTCATAATATTATAAAGTAGTAATTTTACGTGTTATTTTATTTTTTCTCGTAAAGTTATGACTTTATTATTGTAATATTAAAACTTCTTTCTCGTAAAGTTATGACTTTATTCTTGTAATATTACGACTTTTTTCTGGTAAAGTTATGATTTTATTCTCGTAATATTCTGACTTTTTTCTCGTTATATTATGACTTTATTCTCGTAATATTACATCTTTTTTCTCTTAAAGTTATGACTTTATTCCCGTAATATTCCGATTTTTTTCCCGCAAAGTTATGACTTTATTCTCATAATATTGCAACTTTTTTCCCCGTAAAGTTATGACTTTATTCTTGTAATATTACAACTTTTTTTTTCGTAGTTATGACTTTTTTCTCGTAATATTACGACTTTTTTCTCGTAAAGTTATGACTTTATTCTCGTAATATTACGACTTTTTTCTCGGAAAGTTACGACTTTATTCTCGTAATATTACGACTTTTTTTCTCTCGTAATATTCTGACTTTATTCTGTAAATCTCAGATGTTTTTCCCCTCAATGTGGCCCTAATACTCTGTAGTACATTGTCTCTTTGGCCCTCACTGCATTAGACTTATATACTATATACTTAGACTATAAACTGTGTTACCTTCATCACAATGCTCACATGTTTTGCGACCTAAGCTAACGTTCTATGCTAACGTTCTATGCTAATGTTAGCTCCACAAGTTTTTTACTTAGTAAACGTACCGTTTTAGAAACATATATCCATACATTTATCTCCTTTCAACCTCCCTGGGTAACGAGTATCACTATTACACATCCCCAAGCACCAAGTTTAACCGTGACTCGCTCGAAATCACCAAAAAACAGCCTGAAAATGAAGAAAATCAGGAGTTTGTCGGAACCCACCCTGTAGTCGGAGCTGGCCGATGCTGTACTCTGATTGGCCTGTCTGTATTCAAGGGGGCGGGACTTAGCGATTCCAACACTGTGATACTGTAAGATAAGATAAGATAAGATATTCCTTTATTAGTCCCATAGTGGGGAAATTCGCAGTGTACAGCAGCAAAGGGGATACTGCAAAAAACAAGATGCATCAGCTAACACAAAAAAAAGAGCTAAACAAAGCGTAACAAAATTTGAA
>CAKAOH010033871.1:0-16652 GCA_916701665.1 Sebastiscus tertius
TTAAACCCTACATTTATTGACTACAGTGTTATATTGTAAATGCACAGTATTTGTAACCCTCACAAAAGCAACTCTGTAATCATATGAATGTCCTGAGTTGTCCTGTAAATGAACACTGGCGAGTCATAAACATGGGAACAAGGACAATAAAGTTGGATGAAGCTATTCTGGGAATTACAGGAACTCTATGTGCTACTATGATAAAGCGTTAAGTTTGTTGCAACAGGAGAGTGAGAGAGACTGGAGGAGAGGTCTAATCAGGCCGAATAAGTGATAACACCTGTGTAGGTGCTTACAGGATAGGTTCAAATTTTTCAAATCAGTCTTAAAACAATACTCACAGGGGTATATATACATAGAAAAAGTTACTGGTCGAAGTAATCATTCCTTCTGCCCATACTGACTACATATAAATGCTTTCTTTAAAGCAGTTATAAGCATTACAGTGTGATTTGACCAACTGGAGACAAAGAACCATCCACTTTGTAAATCGCAAACTGACAAAGTAAAGTGACACAATGAATATTATTTGTATTATGTGGTTTTAGCGAGCTGAAAGAATTGCAAAATGGATGAAATTTGGTGGCTCCAGCTTGTGAGGGATGAGGGACAAAAACCCACACATCTTTGCAAAATTTAATTCAAATGTTCAGCAGAAGCTGAGACGATTCAGCAGTCTGGTGTCTGACACATCAAGTCAGAGCTTTCCAGAGATACAGTATTTTTAGTTTTGAAATTCCCTTTGAATTTTTCACAGACATGCTTCCTTGCTGAGCTGCGTCTTATTGGCTTCAGCATCTCTGTACAGAAGGAGGACAGTGAGACATGAGGACAGTAAGACATGAGGACAGTGAGACATGAGGACAGTGAGACATGAGGACAGTAAGACATGAGGACAGTAAGACATGAGGACAGTGAGACATGAGGACAGTAAGACATGAGGACAGTGAGACATGAGGACAGTGAGACATGAGGACAGTTAGTACTTTAGTACAGATTGTAGTATAATATCAGGTGGATTTAATGTTAAGATGAAATTAAAGTTTAAAAAGCAGAGCTATCTTAAAATGTGGTTGCTTAGCGACCCAGACGAACGTCACAGGTTACGTTACATGTGATTTTCCGGTTACAGTAGAGTGAAGTCAGTTAGCTAGCTACCTGCCACCGGTGAGACTCTCTTTATCTAAAAACTATACAGCAGCATTATAGGTTGATTCAACCAACCGGGTCCAACCGTTTTATAATCTCAACAGCTGTGTTAAATAGATAAAGACATAAAGGGAGTTCGTGTTGTTAACCTCACGTACAGCAGACACAACTGCCGTAAAAACTTGGGCCACGGTTGCGACCACACAAACTGCTGAATAGTTGACCTCACAGCTCAGACACGGGACCAAGCACACATATCATAAATTCTCTGTACTCACTGTACAGTAACTCTTTGTTAAAGTCGGCTACAAACTTACCTTAAAACTTATATTGTTCGTTGCCTTGACGCTTCCTCCTGCGGGATCACACCCACTGACCGCGTCGTAGCTTCCCGGGCCTCCCATTGGCTGAGCCGGAGTCAAGGAGCGCTCTGATTGGCTGAAATCAACATGCCGCCTGGGGGAGAGAAGAGCTTGACAGGAAGGAAGTGTTTTTTTTATATATTTAATGTAAGAATCCAAATGTAGGGCAACTTACATCAGATATTTTATTTACTCATTGTATGTATTCTGGAGCTTTATGGCTTTATGATATATACATGACTGGCTTTTACCAAAAGCTTCTCATCTGGGAAACTTCTCTCAAAAGGACATTGTTTATGGACTTGTCATGGACATTAACAAAGATGACTTTCTGGTGAATGACATTCTCATTCTTGGAAAATTTTATTTGGTTTAATATGTTTCATTCTGAGTTTCTTTCTTACATAAAAGCCCTTAAAGTCATGAAAAACAAAAATGCATTGAAACTTCTTTGTATAATAGAAGAATATGCATTACAGGTACAGCCCTAGCCCTTTATTTAATTTATTATTATTTTCATGTATAATTTTACATATTTTATTTGTTCTTGTTCTGTATGCACCTTGCCCTTTTACTCTAATGCAATGATCTATGAGACATGTTGTTTGTAAATTTGAATTTGTTCAATAAAAAAAAAAAACATCGCAGTTACATATCTTTAACATGAACCCTGTTATTATTCCTTGACATTCCTTACCACAGACATATATAATGCAACAACAACAAAACTGTTAAAATCATCTGTTTCTATGGTTAAAATAATCAGTGACATCAAGGAAGTGGCTGAGGGCATCAGACTGTTTGGTCAAAGTGACTAAATAAGTACTATGATATGTACACTGTATGGCAACACTATGCTGTCAAATAGATTTTCTCCACTCTCCTATGTTTGGTATGTGTTTCTGTAGTTTCAATTTCTGTGTTACCTGTTACTGTGGCAATATGTGCTGTTTTCATTCATGTTAACAGCTGTTAACCTGCTGAAAAATCCATAACAATGCAAAGCAGGTATGGCAATTACAAAAGTGTGACAACAATGAATTATCAATTAATAAATTAATCAATCAATCATTTAAAAATACATTAATTAATTCATAAATAATGGAATTGTATTGCAGTAGTTAGTAGTTGTTTTATTGCAGTACTTGCTTTTATCTCTATTTTTTCTACTATATTTATTGTTATGCACCAAACACCGATGTAAATTCCTTGTACGTGAAAACCTACTACCTGTTTCTGATTTCCAGCTTTTCAGGTTGAAGACTTTTAGTTTTTCCTCTGTTTTATAAACTAAATATCAATGACTTTTGGACTGTTGGGTCAGATAGGAGTCAGGGATTAATCAATAATGAAAATGATTATTAGTTACAGTCCTAGTTGCTACATTTCAGCATGCCTTCTTGGACATAGCTTGAGACATACTTTTCTATGCAATAGAATTACTAATAAATAAATAAAATTGGCATGGAAGGGGTTTTGCCAAAATGTTTTTTATGCTGTTCAAACATGTATGATGGAAAAACATGACTAAATCTGGCTCAAATGACAAACAGTTTGTGCATCTGTTTGATTATGATGGTTTCACTGTCGTGTCAAAAGACATCAGCATCATTCTCTGATGTAAAAATCATTTTCCAGCTCATACCCAATGACCTTACAATTAAAGAGGATCCAGTGGGGTATTTTTTCAGCATGCACAAACAATTTTTACCTATAGTTACTTACGTGAACCAAACTGTTTCCATGTCCTCATTAAAAACCAGACCAAGAGGAGTCCTTAAGGAAAAATGTTTCTTCATATCTATTGCTTTGTGTCGTGATGGTTTTCTGACTATACGCTGCCCATGTTCCCATGTTAATAGCAGATAAACTGTAATGTGTAATGATTTAGTTAATTTATTTATGGTTTATTTGATAGGGACAGATACAATATACATAGACAAACTGAAAAAAGCTATCCGATGCATGTATTGTAGTGTTTATAGTGGATGCTAATTTGCAACATCCGTCCCAGCTCTTGTTTAATTTAGGACGGAGCTGTCTCATCCCATCTACACTCACTCGTCTTCTCACACACTTCAGGCTGATGTCAACTGCAATAATGGCGATGCCAATCCAACCAAAATCTTCAATTTATAATTTTCATGAAATGAAGATGCAGTAAAAAGGAGCCATCTGTCTAATCTGACTGTACCTCAGCAGATTTTTAGGGGAATTTGCAAATAGGTATGCCTGAACTATATCTATTAAAACTTAACAAGTAACTTAGAGTAACTAGTGCTGGTCCAGTAATCAAAGGGTTGGTGGTTCAACCCCCAGCTCAAGTGTCCTAAAATGTACACAACACCTTTAGGACGATGAAACAAAGATGTCAAAAAACCCACAAGATAGATAGACACATTTTTTTATTCGTAGTACACAAAAGAGAAGTCATAAAACGCTCTGCAGGTAGAGCTGTTGGCAGATTCAGAGGAGCTTTTGTGGTTGACATGTTTGACAAATTTGAGGGTTTCTTTGTCTCTGTAGACGAGAGCGAGGGAATTATCCTCTGGATATACCGTCAGGAGCTGCGATGAGCAGGAAATCAAAGCAATAATGATAATGAAGTAATGACCACACGTGTACAATTACACTTTATACTATAATCAATACTCACCTCCTCATCCTCTTCATTAGCAACGTAACAAGTGAAGCCCCCAAACTCTGACTGCCAGTCTATGAAAGAAAATCAGTAAGAAGATTGAGTGGTTTGCTCTTCCTGTGTGTTCGCCGGCGTGTGTGTGTGTGTGTGTGTGTGTGTGTGTGTGTGTGTGTGTGTGTGTGTGTGTGTGTACTCACCCACACCACAAAAAGGTAAAACAAGATCGAGAGCGTACTCTGCCCGCGCTGCTTCTGCATCATGCAACAGCGTGTATCCGCCATGAGACCATCGACGTAGTTCACCACAACACACAGGTGTGCTCAGCTCTAAAGCAAACAAAGTCAAAAAACACACATCTGTAACAGCTGTAAAGACTTGGGTTGGCTGAAGAAATCGACTCACACTGACACACACACACACACCTTTCTCTCCGCTCGTATTTGCTGGTGGGGATTCGGTCAAGGACCCCGTGGCTTCTCCGCCCTGTGCGTCCTCTTTCTCCTCATCTTTATTCTCCTCATCATCATCGGCAGGACACAGGTAGTGCAATCGGAGGCCGGTGAAGTTGGAGAGAAGCAGGAAGAAAGACTCTGAACGAAGCAGCTCCCAGCATGCACTCACACACTGAGGTAGGGTGTCCAGAGAGGCCGCTTCATAGCATCTAAATGGACACAAATACAGCACCTGTAATCACAGTCTTAGTTTAATATGTTCTTAAATGATCTTTGAAACATGTCCTACCTCTTATTAGGCGGACCTCTCTTCGTCCACTGAATCTGAGCGAGTCGCAGAGCTTCCTGAACCTCTCTGAACTTCTCCTCCTGCGGACAGACATATAATCAGCCGAGAGGAAAGAGTGGACAAATGCAAGGCAGAAAAAAAAACTAAACAGAAGTTACCTTGAGAAAATCTTTGAGCTGAATTTCAGAGCTGTCCTCAAACTCCTCCTGAACCTGCTCTTGGTAGGATATGTCCAGGTACACTGGGTTGACCCACTCCAGCAGCAACGTTTCCTGTCAGGCACACAACCAACAGAAACGTAGGCTGTCCGTTAAAGGAATAGTTTGACATTTTGAAGAAATACACTTATTCACTTTCTTTCTGAGAGTCAGATGAGAAGATTAGTACCACGCTTAGGTCTGTCTTAAATGTGAAGTTGTAGCCAGGAGACGATTAGCTTAGCTCCTATTCAAGAAATCACTGCTCCCGGCCAGGAAATAGTCCGGCGTAAAACTGAAACATGGCGTTTTTACCCTTTAGACAAACTTAATATAACGTGTTAATAAGTGAGATTTAGAGGTGCTGGTAGGTGGAATTTGTTACCTTTGAACTAGGGTTATTATAGCAAACTAAAACTGAAATTAAAGCAAAAATAAGCAGTGAAAAATGTTGTTAGTAAACTGAAACTAAATAAAAACCAAATCCTTTAAGAAAAACTAAAACTAAACTGATACTATATTGCCTGGGTAAAAACTAATACAAATTAAAAAACAAAATTCATTTCAGTTTTTTAACTATAATATATCACCACCAAAAAAAGGAGTCGGCATGAATTTCCATCAACTCTCGTGACATCGAACCACAGAAATTTAATGGATTTGACCTTCCAGGAGATGACGCTGTGCTGCAATTGCTTCACTAAAGTAGTGCAAAAATTAAACATTATGGCCATTTCTACATATTTGTAACTACATACTTCTGAGACGTTATACCTGGCCCTAACAAAAACAAAGCTAGTACTACTGTAAAACTAAATATATAAAAACTAAAACTAAACCTTTCTGAAAAACGGAAACTAAACTAAAACTAGCAAACACATTCTGAAAACTAATTAAAACTAAAATGGAATTGAAAAGTCAAAACTAAAATAAAAACTAATTGAAATTTCTAAACTATTATGACCTTGCTTTGGACAGAGCCAGGCTAGCTGTCTCCCCTGTTTCCAGTCATTATGCTAAGCTAAGCTAACCGGCTGTAGCTTTGTGTTTGCAAACACAAGGTATCGGTCTGGTCATCTAACTCTCTGCAGGAAAAGCAACTAAGTGTATTTCCAAAAAAATTCTTCCTATAAAGATGGCGT
This sequence comes from Sebastiscus tertius, assembly GCA_916701665.1. Classification (NCBI taxonomy): domain Eukaryota; kingdom Metazoa; phylum Chordata; class Actinopteri; order Perciformes; family Sebastidae; genus Sebastiscus; species Sebastiscus tertius. The sequence goes on from CAKAOH010033871.1 coordinate 6,233, forward strand.
GCAAGTTTGACCAAACTCACGTCTCTCGGTAAGTGTGGACTCCGTGAGACGGGGGGCTCTACGTGGCGAGGAGGACGCTCCAAAGATGGCCCGTGAAACCAGCCGCTCAGAGACAAACGACACTTATCCTGCGTCAAAACCTCTGACACCTGGACAAACACAACACACGTTGTTATTGATCTGCAATCACATCAGATTCTTCGGTTCAACAGTGAAGATAATGAAGGCCGGAGCGGTTATACTTCTTACTTGGTGAAAGGAGACTGGAGAAACTTCAAAGAGGACGAGTGTGTTCAAAGAGGGTATGAGCGACTTCACTATACTCTGTGGTTGGAAATTACCTGAAGACAAAGATGAAAATTATACAAGACTTGTGTTGTCTGGAAGCACAGAAATGCACACAAACACACACAGCCGTGTACTTCTATCTTTGTGAGGACACTCATTGACATAATGCATTCCCTAGCCCTTACCCTAACCTAAACCTAATTCTAACCTGGACCATAAAACCAAGTTTGAACCCTCAAACAGGCCTTTGAAGTTCTGTACGAAGGTGAGGTGCGGCCAAAATGTGCTCACTTTCCAAATGTGTCCTCACTCTGAAGGTCTAAAATTGAAATTGGTCCTCACAAAGGTAGCTGTACAAGAACACACACACACGCACAGTGAGACACTCACTGTCTGTTGTGTAGAGGTCGAGGGTTCCTCCGTCACTGCTCTCCCATGGAGGCACTAGATACAGGATGAAAGCAACGCGCCTCCCCTCCAGTTCATCATCATGACACAGAAGCACATCTGGAAAGAAAAGAGAACATCACATATGGGAAAAAAAAAAAAAAAAAAAAAGGAAAATTCACGGGAGATCATCAAAAATCTCATGAGTCCTTCCAGCAACATTTTAAGCTCACCTGTGTATTCATATCTGGCACAAGAAATATCCACTGTGGGCTCCAGTTCAACCCCCAACACTTCCCCGAGCCAGGAGCGGAAACGCCCAAACAGCGCCGTCCTGAAAACAAGAGATACAGGAAAACATTTATTCTTGTATGACGATGTGGCCGAAACCTTTAACCTTGTATGAAATGAGACATTTTGAAAGCCTCACCACACAGACAGATGGTTCGACTGCTCAAACCTACCGTGACATTTTGTTGTGACATAAATAATAGATGATCACAAGAGGAGGCCGTTATTGTGTGTTTAATTATGGTTCTTATTCCCCAGGGCTGTATTTCTTCAGTAGGTGCAACACAGTATATATAATCACAAATATATATTTAGAAGAAATTACATGTTGCAGTCTCTCACTATAAATGCTGCTTGTCATAATCGTAAATTGCACATTACTTCAAAATAAAGGAGAGTTTAGACATGACACCCAGCTCATATTTATACACTGAGATCTTGTTTTTTCTTGGACTTGGCTCAAACACCGAACCTCTTGGCGTGTTTTTCAGCTTTTGCTGCTCAGTAATTCTACAATAACATCTTTGTTTCTAGTAATTTGTTTGGTTCCAGTGCTACACTTTGCAGTGAACACAAGGGTAGCACACTGTTAAGTCACTACAGCAGTGTACATGTTGGGGCTTTCAGACTGATTAAGAAACAGTCCCTCTGCTTTAACAAGGATCCCCTGTGAGCAGCTGCACCTGAGTCCATTTTCCACTGAGTTCACTGTACAATCCTTCGAGGCCACCTGATAATGCTAACAGAATCAACAGCACTAAATGAAGGAGATGTACTAATAAGGAGGCAGATGTGATCTCTGGCTCCACCTGGTGGAGCTCATAAATAACATGTCTCACTACTACTGGGCCAACGTCAGCATTTCTGCCTCATAATTCCTGCGCTACTGACTTAAACAACCTATTTAACCTTTATACTTAACAATGCAGACAGACACTGATGACAAATGCAGAATTTGCCCTGTTGATTTGAAGGTTTTAGAGGCTAAAAGTATGTTTATACCTCATGTGTTGCACATAATATCACAGTGGATTTACAATGCTGACACGAGCGTTACGTGAGCTGTTCTCTCAGGACAAGTTATCAGTTAAAGGAACAGTGTGTAAGATTTCGGAGGATCTATTAGCAGAAATGGAATATAATATTCAGAACTTTTCATTAGTGTTTAATCACCTGAAACTAAGAATCGTTGTGTTTTCATTAGCTTAGAATGAGTCCTTCATATCTACATAGGGAGCCGGTCCTCTTCACGCAGTCCGCCATGTTTCTACAGTAGCCCAGAACGGACAAACCAAACACTGGCTCAAGAGAGAGCAGCTGTGGTCCAAAAGTCAAAAAATTACATCCTAATGTCTTTTCCTAACCACTTTTCCTTGACCTCAATGGAAAACATCATGAGGTCAAGGAAAGATGTGGAGGAGAATTCAGAAGGACTTAGGAAAAGACAACAGCGGTGTTAAGAGAATCTGACTGCACTTACACTAGGCTCCGTAATTATGATGCAACGGCGGCGGATGTTAGTGACGTGAGTCTGCCGTGGTGAAACTACAATGTTCCAAAGATGGACTACAAAAAGCGCTACGTCTCCCTGTGCGTTGTTAAATAGCTCTGTCAGTGACAAGCTGCTTTACCTGCAGCGTGAAAGAGAGATACCGCAGGTCCTTCTGCTGCTGGAACACTTTACATCAACATATAATAAAGGATCATCTGACCTAATGTGGACGTGAACGTACAGGCTACCACAAAGTTTATATGATAAATATTGAGTTATTTTTTAATTTATGGCGAAGGAGTAGGACCATTAAATTAAATTCTATCAGAACAGATGAGCTGCAGTAAAAATATGCATTAAAAACAAGTTTGTTAGCGTATTTCCCACCTGAGGAATCTCTTCAAAGCACTTTTATTTCAGTTGTAGCTCATGGTGAGACCTACTATTATCCACACTTCACCTTTCTCTACTTTCTCTACATCTATCCTGTTCCTCAGCCTCTGCGGACACAAACACAACAACACAAGTTATTTTTTACCTCAGTCCAGCGATATGTGGCTCTGTTCTCTTCTTCAAGTCATCTGACTGTGTGGGAACAACAACACAGTTGAGATAATAAGACAAAAACAACACAAATCCACAGGAATAAATCAGTGAGAAGGTCAGTTTTATATCAACACCTGTTTAAATTTGTACAGATCGTTTGACTTCTCGTGGAAGTTGAGCTCCAGCAGCTCTCTCTGCAGGTTCTCCACGAAGGTCTCACTGCCGAGGAAGTTCTTGATGACGCAGTGAGGGAAAGGGTGGCAGTCCAGCTCCAGATCTCCTGCACAGAAACAACTAAATATAATGTGTCCACCTGAGATGTTGACTAATAACTCACCTCTGATTTTATAAAGGCTCTGCTAAACAGAGTCTCAGGGCAACTACTTGCTACTACTTCAGACATATCAAAAGATGTCAATTTATACCATGAGAATATAAATGTGTCTACCATCAGAGGTTCTGCCATACCGTTGATATCTCTGGACGTATCAGATAATTGTGCATAGTGATGCACCGATACTGGATCAGATATCGGGCTGATACGGACTCAAATAGCTGGATCGGATATCGGTGACAATAGGCCCGATCTATTCAATTCAATTCTATGTTTATATACTATATATTATTATATACATACATACGTTATATAATGGAATTTGGATTCCTGATTATGTTTTGACAAATTTGTTACTGCAAAAACTTTTCACTTAAATTGTAATTCTTGTTAATTTTGAAGATTTTTTTACCAAGTTGTTGGTGTATGATTCATTATTTTAATAATAAATAATAATAATTAAAATAATAAAAATGTATATCTATGTATTTATTTGTTACATTTTGTTTTACAAAGTTAGGAAAGTAATGTTTAAGTCAAGATTGATGTTGCCTTACACATAAAAGGATGATCCCAGTCACTTACACACAGTGAGGCATACAGCTTATTAACTGATTATTATTAACACTGATATCGGTATGCGATGATATTAAAAGCCCAGGTATTGGTATTGGTATCGGTATCGGTACTGAAAAAGTTGGATCGGTGCATCCCTAAAAATTTGTGCACAATGATGTTTTATGGCAATATGTCCCACAAACAGATATTATTCCCATCTGGTTATGTTATCCATGAACAGTATATTAAAAATCACTGCAAGGCAATATATATATAATATAAAATGACATATTGCCCACTGTAAGAGAGGATTTTATGATGATGATTTTATCACCCTATTAGAAGGAAAATATAATCAAATTTAAACAAAAAAAAATGCATAAAATACCAAAACAACAGTAAAGAGACTAGAGTCCAAGTCAGGACTACTTTCAAGATTCAAGATTCAAGAATCAAGCCCTTTATTGTCATTGTGTAGTACAACGAAATTAGATTGTGACAATCCCATAGATGCTAATGAAAAAATAATACAATAAAAAATATAAAAATACAATATGTATATTGATGAGATGACAGTTTTGTCAAATTAGTTGCAATTACTTTTCACTTAAAAGTAATTCTTTTTTACCAAATTGCTGGTGTATGATTAATTATTTTAATAATTTAATTACTTGCAATAACTACTGGTATCTGTGGTGGTCCAAGGTGTATATAGGACTATGGTAAATTAGTATACTGATGGTCAAACTAGCTGCTTTTCTTTGTGCATTAACTTTGTCTAAAGGTCACCTGTCTCAGGTATATTTGCTTTGCTGTTATATTTATGATGTGGGGAAGTTATAATGTGTCAAAGAGCAACAAGCAGTCAAACAAACACTGACTGGTTCAAGTAGTAGAGATCACATCTCTTCTGGCTGAGTGTGACGTCATTAGTTGTACAGTACTATATAAACTCTATAACTGACCGTGTGTGAGAGGAGTCCTCTGGCTCCACGCCTCCTGCACACTCTTCTTCACCTGCTCCTCTTCTACAGCTGAACACAGCTCAGCTGCTTCCTCACAACAACTCTTCTTCTCCTTCTTCTTCTTCTTCTTGTCTGCTCTCAGGCTGTCACCACCTTGTCGTCGTTTAGACGCCATCATAGAAACTTTCTGATGTGTGAAATCAGCTCAATACGCAGTTTAGGAGCAGATGTGACAACATTCACACTACTGACAGGAGTGGAATGGGTCGTGACTAGAAGGGAACCCGGAAGTTGGGGAAACTCTCGCGAGATGGTAAAGGTTAGACCGGGTCGGACAGCGAGTCTCGCGAGAGTTCTGCACCTCTCAGATCAGATTTCGCAGTTTTCAGGTTACCTTCTAGACACGAGCTGTGAAATGGCCCGTGCGTCGCGGGCAAATGACGTCATACAACGTGGGTTATTAATTGCCCTGAGTATGACTGCCAGGCAACATTTGCAAACTGACAAAAAATGCTTCATTAAATTCCTTCATATTATATAAAAAAAATCTTTATCGTTAGGAGGGTTGAGGAATTTAATATATTGGTACATATTCGTGATTTTCCAAGCAACTGGATCAGAAAAACTATTTAAGATATAATTACTCCTTAAAGGGAAAGAATAATAATATAAGCACAATAACAGTAATATTGTACATACTGCAGTTACATTGAACATGTGCGTTATAGTACCTTTTTGAAGTATCTTTTTCATATTTCTATTGCAAGTTTTCTATTCTTATATTCATGTTCTTGGCTTTTGCAGTACTTTGCCTGTATTTTTATTTCCTCTTAATATGTTTATTGTATCCACTAAACACCGATAGATAGATAGATAGCACATTTCTTATAAGTGAATAACTTGGCAATAAACCTTATTCAGAATCTGAACATACCTATATTCAAAATGTGCAAATATTCTTGTGTGCAATGTTGCTTGGCAGCATTTAAGATTGAAATGCAGATTTTTTTCTTAAATTTCAAAGATATATGATATACTATTTATAACCACTGTATCGTTTAACTTTTTATGTTAGCTGCAAGACAATGGGGTCGCTCCAGTCTATACTGTAGTGTGCATAATCACAGTCCCACAGCCAAAGTCTGCAGCATTGCAGAATCACAAAGTTTAAAACAATAAAAAAAAAATAATGCTGACGAGAACAATGTTCTATTAAGGCATTATTATGATGATTTGTTTTCATCTGATTTGACTCTTACAATATATATAGTAGTATAATAGAGTGTAATAATGTTGCCCAGTGTGTGTTGGGATGACTGAACAGGATAAGCGGTTTAGAGAACGGATAAATGGATGTTATATCATGCAGGCCACATTAGAAAGTGAGAAATAACCCAAATCAGAGCCAGTCAGCCACTCACTTGCTCTTTGGACTTTATAAAAACATATTCAAAGGACTGCTTTATTAAAAAGAAAAAGAACAGCATTGTTACAGGTTAAAACAACAGGAAACGCAATGATGGAGTTTGTTTTTGTTTTCTTATCAAACATTGGCCTCCTCTGAGAGAACATAAGATCAGATTCTTAACACACACTGGAATAGACTTGTGTACTACAAAAACTAGCAGTGTCTCAATATTAAAAAAAAAGGACAAACGCATGACATTTTTTCATTTTCTTCTTGTAACTGTATAAACACCTGTGAACTGTCAATATACCTGACATGACAAGCTTTTCTTTTCTGAAAGTTGAGCTAAAGATGAGAAGTGTTTTTTTCTCCACATTGTCTCTCATCTTCACTCACACAGGACTGCACTCACAGAGACAGCCAGACGTACTTCTGTTCACTCATGTTAGTTGTAAATGAAGTTGAACCTATAAAAAGATAATTATTAAAAAATTCAGTTAATGTGATGATTTTCACAATAATTTTATTTATTTTCTTCTCTGTTGAAAGGTAACCTGTGGAGTTTTTGGGTATTTTTCTTTTTAAGTGTGCTGTAGAAATGTGTTAATAAAGGCAGGCAAGAAGAAAACTGCCAGCAAGAAAATATTGGTGTAAACAATACCAGATTAAAAATACTCAGAAAAAGAATCAGTTTTGAAAATGTTTTATGGGGAAGGAAATGCATTCAGTACATGTTTGATCTCAAGAATACACAATGAGTTTTGGTGGAAACGGTGAATGTAAACATACAGGAATACTCCACAGGGCACCTTTAAAAGGAACAGTGTGTAGGATTTAGTGGCATCTAAGTCCCCCTCCGCTCACTCCTCTCTTTCCAAGATTGTGGTAACGTGAGCCACCGAGTGCAAAACCGTGGTAACGCCGTTCGTCTCGCTCAGAGGCCGTCCTTACCATAATAACACTACTTTAGGAGCAACGGAAGTCAGACAGCGGCACCACAGTTTTGCACTCTGCGGCTCACGTAACCGCAGTTTCACAAGAACTACGGTGGCCTTCAAGTAACATAAAAACACTAAAGGCTCTCTCTGGAGCCGGTGTTTGGTTTGAGCGAGATGGTGGACTCCGTGAAGAGGACCCCCTCCCTATATAGATATGAAGGGTTCATTCTAAAGTAACAAAAACACAACCATACTTAGTTTCAGGTGATTATAAACTAATGAAAACATAGTTATGAATATTAGATTTCATTTCTGCCAATAGATCCCCCAAAATGTTACACAATGTTCCTTTAAGTTTCAGAATTCATGCAGGAGTCTTGCTGGTGTCATTTCCTGCTCTGGGGGATTACTCCAGCATCATCAGATCATTCTCTTGCAATATTAATTTAGCTTTTTGCCATAAACCCCTTTCAGCTAATTTAAAGTAAAAAAAAAAAAAAAATTCTGCACACCTGAATGTGTGACTGGTGCATCGGAGGGCTGCGCAACTTGAATACAAGTGACATACTCCTGCACTTTTTAGGTATTATCGTAATCTGTTGCCTTACTGTGAGTACAGGTATACGTCTCCTTTTGCTTCCTGGCATATATAAATAAACTGTGGTGCAGTCTTCGGTGTTGTCCTCAGACACTTCAGAAGGATGGACACTATCTGAAAAACTCTTTAGTAGTCTCTATATTCATTGTGCTTTCACTGTGTTAACTGGTGTTGATAAAATGTTTTTATTATGTTACATTCCAAACATGAAAGATACATGCTAACTGATTAGCTAGAAAAGTTACAGATGATACAGTTTTTGTCAGCAATTTAACACATCAAATCCTTGATACAGACAATTCTTGTAATATTTGATTCCAGCCCTTCTGTTTTTAATTTATCCAGTGACAATCATCAGAAAAAAAAACAGGTGTTTCGGTTTAATTTAGCTACTTCCACAATGACATAAACAATACCTGCTCAATAGCTGTGGTAGACTGGAAATGATTGGTCCATATCCAGGAGCGTTGTCATACAGTTCAAACAAAGGTGCTGCCACCAGTTTATAGTTCTTGGGGACGGCAAACAGCGCTGTAGAAACACGAATCACAGGTTTACAAACAAGAATCAATGATATTATAGAACTTTTTAAACATCAAAGCTTAAAATACAACAATTTCCCAAGTTATGTTGTGATATACTGACCTTTTTCCTGCAACTGGACCAGGAATAGCTTCTTATGCTCCTTAGGTTTGGTGATGTGAGCTGGAATATACGGATACTGCAAGGAAACACAACTCTGGATCAGTTATCATGTTAAGTTAGCAATGAAATTGAAAGTAAGTATGATTATGACCAAGTCTTAAAATGTTGTAAGCATCTCTAAACCATTGCATATTCATAAAAAATAAATTTGATTTGCATAACTTGCACAACAGATGCTGACGTGAAGCTGCTGAATCAATACTGATCTGTTAATGCTACACTGCTTTCAATTAAAATATTTAAAATAACAATATCTATTAAAAATGTTCCTTCATTTATTCAATTCTCAAAACTTGTCACTGTCATCTGTGTGTACTAACCTGTGGAGGCTCAAAGTTTGGGCGCCACCAGTTGCCGATACAGTCGTCGATCACCCAGTCCTGCTTCACGCCGTCTTGCCGTCCAAGGATCTAACATCAAATCAAAAGTTACTACGTGTAAACTCCACAATCACCACGGCAATAAGAAGCTTAAACTGTGCTGTGACTGTGCTAGCTACCTCCGTCATGAGGCGTTTCAGACCCTCCACCTCGTCTTCTCCAGGACTCAGCTCTCCCCCGGGCCTGCAGGAGAGACGCAAACTGTCAGACGACTGTTACGAATAACAACACGGCTTCATGCAGGAGCCTCTGAACATCAACTACTCACAGTTTGAAGAAAGTGGTGCCCAGCTGCAGCAGCAGCACATGAGGCAACCTGTGTTCATGGACAATGAGGACACCCTCCACTGTCCTCCGCATTCCCATTTTATCAAACTCCTCCCGCATCCGTTGGAACCGAGCAGCCACCGAGCTGTCCTTCTCATACAGAGGCTCCTTGGTGCCGAATGTGTAGTTGGTGAGAGGGTACCTGAAGCACAAATACACACATGATGGAACGTCAACTTCAAATGGCTTCTTTTGTCAGACCAACAGTCCCAAAACCAGATAATTCAGAGAAGAGAAAGGAGAAAATCCTCAAATTTTGTGCAAAAATGCAAATATTAGGCTCGATAAATGACTTAAATGATTATCAAAATTACTGCAGATTAATTTTCTTTATAACAACTAATTGTTTTAGCAATAAGACAAAATTGTATTCATGATTTTGGCTGTCATAGTTCATATGATTGGGTCTTAACTCAAAAATTGTTTCCTGATTTTTAAATGCCACATTTTTACACTTTTTTTTTTTTAAATCAGCAACAATTTTCTTTTTTGATAACCGATTATGGTTCCAGCTTCTAAAATGTGAATACTTACTGGTCTCCGTAGCCTTCCTTGATAAAAAAAATATATTATTATTATTATTATTATTATTAATAATCTGTTGATTATTTTATCAATTACATAAAATGATAAATGTGTAATGTAATGTAAATAATCTTAAAAAGTACGTATCATTAAATTGCCTGTTTAAAATTTGCCAAAATGATTTAGTTTAATAATATAGAAGACAATGAAAACCAGCATATATTCCCATTTTCTAAAATGAAACCTATGGATTTTGGTTGCATATTTGGTTAAAAAAAAAACAACTTAAAACGATTAATAATAATAATAATAATAAATTAAAGCTGCAAGCAGCGATGAACGGGCCCTCGCCCACGCTGGCACGTCTGGGGAACACGCACGTCGGGGAACACGCTGTCGTGACACGTATCTGTCTTCAGGCCAGGTCTATTATCAAGCTTGAGAAGTTTGGAGCAGCTGGGACTAGGTAAAAACGAGTAACAACAGCCTTCTGTGTCATGGGGTAACTTCAAAATTCACGTGTGACATGACCGTTTGTCCGCTCAAAATTTCCTTCGCAATTTAGCATCTCAGTAGTTTGAGGATTATACCACCCAAATTTGACGCGAATCCGATGAACTCTCTAGGAGGAGTTTGTAAAAGTATGCATAAATTACATAAAAAACGCACAAAATCCAA
>CAKAOH010033873.1:0-2500 GCA_916701665.1 Sebastiscus tertius
GAAGAAGAGGAGAGAAGGAGGAAGAGAAGAGGAGGACTGGAGGAGGAGGAGAAGGAGGAAGAGAAGAGGAGGAGGAGAGGAGGACAAGAGGAGGAGGAGGAGGAGGAGGAAGAGGAGGAGGAGGAGGACTGGAGGAGGAGGAAGAGGAAGAGGAGGAGAGAAGGACGAGGAAGAGGAAGAGGAGGAGAAGGAGTGTCTTCTGTTGGATGTTTGAAAACTAAAATTGTGGATTTAAGAAAGTAAAAGTTTATCTGACTGAGACGTCAAACCAGACTCTGTTGGTTGACTAACTACTAAGAGTTCTAAACAGACTAACCAGCAGCTCTAAACAGACTAACTAGCAGCTCTAAACAGACTAACTAGCAGCTCTAAACAGACTAACTAGCAGCTCTAAACAGACTAACTAGCAGCTCTAAACAGACTAACCAGCAGCTCTAAACAGACTAACTAGCAGCTCTAAACAGACTAACTAGCAGCTCTAAACAGACTAACTAGCAGCAGTTCAAGTTAAACCAGACTCTGTTAGTTTTAAACAGAATTAAAGAATTAAAGACTTGCAGCCAGTCAGGGAGTTCTGTAATGCAGAATATATTATAAATGTTATATCTCTATTTAACGCGTTGTTTGATGATAAATTAATTTATTGGCTGTTGAAAGTAATAAAAACTGTAATTTTCACTGAAAACGTTGATGATGTACATATATTTATATATATTTATATGTATTTATATATATTTATATGTATTTATATATATTTATATGTATTTATATGTATTTATATATATTTATATGTATTTATATATATTTATATGTATTTATATATATTTATATATATTTATATGTATTTATATATATTTATATATATTTATATGTATTTATATATATTTATATGTATTTATATGTATTTATATATATTTATATATATGTATTTATATATATTTATATGTATTTATATATATTTATATATATTTATATGTATTTATATATATTTATATATATTTATATATATTTATATATATTTATATGTATTTATATATATTTATATGTATATATATTTATATATATTTATATGTATTTATATATATTTATATGTATTTATATATATTTATATGTATTTACATATATATATATGTTTGAGTGAAACAGAAAGATGATTTCTTTAAATTCAATTAGAGAGAAATAAACCTGAAGGTGACCTCTGACCTCTGACCTCCAGCATAATTAACATCTCAACCATCGTTACGTTCGTTCTAGTTTTCATGGGTTTTATTTAAATTTATATTTTAATCAACCTGAGAAGAGTCGTTTGTTTGAGGTGTTTTGGGAAATGTTAAGGAGTTTCATTGGTTGTTCTAGCTGTTAAAGGGTTCGTTGAGTTCTTGAGGTTCCACTCGTTCTTTAAGGGGTTTTACTGGTTGTCAAGGGGACTTAAGGGGGTATTAAAAGGGTTCCAGGAGCCCTTAAGGATTTCCTAATGTTCTTAAGGAGATGGCACTGGATCTTGTTGGTTCGTAGTCAGTTCCAGGGGTTTTAAGGACACTTCAAGGGGGCTTTGGGTTATTAAGGGGTTTTCTGTGGTGTCTCTAGGGGTTCCAGCAGCCCTTAAGGGTTTTTGTTGTCCTCAAGGCTGTTCCACAGGTTCTTTACAGGGTTCATAAGAGGTTTATATAAGTTCTTAAGGGGTTAAGGGAGTTCCTGAAGGGGTTCTAGCTGTTAAAGGGTTCGTTGATTTCTTGAGGAGGTTCCACTGGTTCTTAACGAGGGTTATAAGGGGGGTTCTTAAGGGGATTCGAGGAGTTGAGGGTGTTCCAGGTGTTTTTTTTAAGTGGGATATCTGGCTTCTTACAGGGGTTCCAGCAGTCCTGAAGATGTTTCAGTAAATGTTAAGGGGTCGCATTTGTTCTTCTTGCTTTTAAGGGATTTGGTGGTATTCCAGAGGCCTTAAAGGGGTTTTAAAAGGGTCCATAGGGACTTAAGGGGCTCCACAGATTAGTAAAGGTGTTCCAGGAGGTATTGAGGAACCTCCAGGAGTTCTTAAGGGGATTTGTTGGGTTCTTAAAGGGATTAAGTTCCAGGGAGGTTCCAGCTGCTTTGAATGGTTTTCAGAGGTTCTTAAGGGAGATCTTAAGGGTTACGGGCCTCTTTAAGGTGAACTGGAGGTTTTTAACGGAGCTTCTTCCTTTTTTCATGTTTTGTTGTTTTTAGAAACTGTGAACAGAAAAATGTATTATTATTATTATTAATAATAATATATTTGTTATTGTAATTGTATTATTATGCTGCAATTATATTATTGTTATTATTATTAATATTATTCTATTATTAATAGTAATACATTTGTTATTATTATATGTATTATTATTGTTACTATTGTTATTATTATTGGCTTTAAGGCTCAGAGGGAAGTTGTGAGTAAATAAATCAGAGGATCAACATCAGACAGAGAGGAAGAGGAGGATGAAGAGGATGAAGAGGAGGAGGATGAAGAGGAGGAAGAGGA
>CAKAOH010033873.1:7500-11098 GCA_916701665.1 Sebastiscus tertius
CAACGGTGTGCGGTCTCACCTGAGGTCCTGACCTCCTCGTCCTCGGGGTAGCGGTGTCTGTTGTAGTACGTGTGGGGGGGTTTGGGAGGAGGTTGCCCCTCCGTGGACGATTGTCTCTCCAGGCTCTCGGCTCTCCCGTCCGGCGGTTTGGTCGACGCCGAATCATCCGGAGCCTCGGCCAGCTTCTCCAAACTCAGGTTGACCGATGACGCTCTCCTGAACGACAACGAGCTGAGCGTTAGCATCGGCTAACTGACTAGCTCACTAGTTAACAAGCCTAGCTTAGCACAAACACTGGAAGCAGAGGGAAACTGCTAGCCTAGCTAAGTGGGAGACTCGTTTAAACTACAATCACATAAAACTTTTTGCAAATATCAGCTAGCAGGCAAGTAGTTATTATTTTAATGCACCTGTTGCACACAGGATACTGAGAGAATGTGGCGGGGTGGACCTAAGACTCGCCGCCGACCCCCTGACGCACTGAGGAGCCCCGCCCCTCCTTACGGCGCAGCAAGCCCCGGGAAGTGGTGAGGTCTGGGCAAGGGGGCACCGCCACGGAGGAAATGCGCCCACCAAGAGCCAGCTGCGTATTTACACCACGCTACAAACAGCGTGATGAGGCGCTGAGCGCGGCACATTTGCAGTGTGTTCCAATCCACGTACTTCCCTACTTACACTCACTACTTTGAGTGCATAAGTGCGTTCACACTGGGAAGTACGGCAAAATGCAGTGCACTCAAAGTACCTGGATGTTGTACTCAAAACGGTCAGATGGTTGAGTGTGGAACGCTGGACACTTTCCACACTCAACTGTCTCCATCTTGGCGACGCAGCGGAAGGGGCGGAGCCACGAGCGCTATTCAGACATACGTAGATAACAGAATAAAACAATACGTAAACATACCGGTGCATTTTCAGCCAACAGGAGGACACATCTAGAATTTTTTTTCAGAAGATATTTTGGCGGGTAGCGAGCCGCGGTCAAATGTTGCGATCGTCATTTCCGGTCAGTGCGCCGCAGAGTATTCGATTTGAGACGACCCTACCGCGCTGAAATACACGCACTACTCAAGTGAGTACAGAGTGCACACAGTGCTCTACACTGAAGTGTACTTCTGGAAGTACGTGGAACACACTGCCGGTGTTTTTTTTCGGGTCGACAATATACCTAATAATACCTATGGCTAACAATAAAGCGTATTTATACGGCACTAAAAATCAGGATTAATTAAGTAATTTGCAGAAAGAAAAGAAAAGAAAAAAGGGGGCAATAATTCTGCGTATCGCGGCGTTGAGCCAATCATTATCACTGCAGGGTAAACTCTCTCACCGCGACGGCCCTACGGCGAGCTGAATCCTCCGGGCAGACTACGCAGACCACGTTGAGAAGTGTAAAGCTTAGCACAAAGACAGGAAGCAGGGGCCTAGTGGGAGCGTATCTGAGTCCCCGGGGTTCTCAGCGATGCCTTTCCCCCGGTCAAATGTTCAGTCTATGTTTCTCTGAGTCAATATGTTGAGATCACCAACAGCTTACCGCCTACTGATGTTATACACATTAAAACCTAGACCCACAAATTTGCCATTTGGCAATACAGTGACTTTAATCATTGATATCTCCTCATTGGCTGCATTTGAAACGTCCATCTCGCTTCATTCTTCTGTTTAACCTGCGTAGGTAATCCTTATGGTGCGTGTCCACAGCCTCCGTGCTTTCCACGCTCCCCATTCATTGTCTATGGAAGCAGCCGTGCAATGCATTCTGGTAGCGTGGCGTCGCGATTCGAGAGACTAGGCGTCACGACGCCCGCTCCTCATTTGCACAAAGTTTAGGGCTCATCTACTTTATGTAAATCACGGGCGTCCGACGCGACTCTCCGCCTCTCCAAACTCCCGAGGATCTTTTAAACTAAACGTTGTTGATCTAAAATAAAGACAGATTCATCAACATGGATTATTTCTCTCCTCAAATGTCTTCAGAAACACATCTCAGTGAACTATTGACGTGAAATAAGAGAAGAAAGTTTCCAAACGAGCCTCCAGACTGGTTCCAGTTTGAAAGCTGGGAGCAGCAGCCAACGGCGGGAAAGCGTTCGTCCAATCAGGAGCCGAGTGCCTTGTTTCTAGGGACAGCCCACCAAGCGTCCGATGTTGGGAAGCGTCGCGTCCCCTCGCGATAAAAAACGCCCCTGTGGACACGTACCGTTACTGATCTCTTACAGCGAGGACCCCGGCCTAGCTGCATCAACTGCTTGTATCCTGTTGGCTAACATGCTGGTCACCATCCTGTAGTCAGCTACAGAGACGCCATGTTCAGTCAGAGCGGTTTGTCGGTCAACAAATATCTCCAATGCTAACTGCTGCTAAAACCCCAAAACGTCTCCTTTTCCTCCGTTTCTACACCTGTTGAATAAACATCTCTCTCCTGCAGGAATGGTTTTATGAACGCGTTGCCTCTGCAGGACCGTATTCTCCGTCTCCACGCTGCAAACTAAACCAGACGTGATGCCTGACAGCTGAATAATGGAGCCGTGGGCCGCGTCCCGTACCACCGTGTGTTTCTCCACCATTGTGTGCCCGCTGAATGTAATTCACCTTGTCAAAGTATCTCATTAAAAAGGAAAAAACCCTGCTGGCAGGGAAGTTTCATTTCTTTGGCCTCTCACCCAGCTCCGATGTGCCCGGCGTCCCCACAGTGCACAGTGTGAACAGGCGAGAAGTGAAAGTCAAATTACCTGACGCAGTTTGAAGGAAACCGCTTCAGTCTGGAACTCCATCAAACACGTCAGCGGCTGACAGACTGACAGACTGACTGACAGACTGACGTCCGGTTTGACTCCAAAAACCCCCAAAATTAGACTCGCAATGCTCTTTGGATCCGTGTTCATTTCAGAAAATCGTCACGAGAAGTTCTTTAAATCAAAATCAAAGCAGAGTAAAAGGATAGAAATGACAAAATATTGATGAATCAAACCTCGGTGCTTTTTAAATCCTCTCGTAGCTCGTCACGTCTCCAGAACTGTCGAGTACCGACGTTAGTAGTGAAAGCTCGGTGAGATTCTTTCATCAGATAGTTATTAATATTAATTGTTTTGTTTTTGATACCGTATTTAAAGTAGTTTGTGTACAGCTGTTTTTATTTGTGTTAAGACATCATGAAACTGAGATACATGAATGAGGACTTTGTTGTTTTATATGCTCTTAAATATCAAATTCCTCATTCATGTGCTTTTATTCTGATAAAGTCGTGATGAAGTGTTGTGATCAGGGCTGTCAATGGATTCAAATAGTCAATTGCAATTAATCTCACATTTTTTTATCTGTTCAAAATGTACCTTAAAGGGAGATTAGTCCGGTATTTAATACTTTTATCAACATAGAAGTGGACAAATATGCTGCTTTATGCAAACGTATGTATATATTTATGACTGTAAATGGAAGAGAAAGAACAGAACTTAAAAAGGAAGGCTGAAATAAAACGTTGAGAAAGAAAAGTCAGACTACCCCTAACTTCAGAAAAAGAGTCAGAAAAGTGTCCGAACGAAGTCTTTAAAAAAGTAAAAAAAAAAAAAAATGTCTGAAAAATATGAGAAAAAAAAGT